>JAOUZG010008156.1:12046-35587 GCA_026289955.1 Argiope argentata | reverse complement strand
CCTTTTAATATTTTGTGAAGCGGCTAATGTTTTTCACAAAGATATCTATATCATCGTTCACATCTTTCAAAATTTTATCTAATGCTAGAATCCCCTTTCTACGAAAAATTACAAGAATACATCGTCGAATACAGGATAATGTAAAATCACAATAACATCATATTCCCGCAGCCTGAAGGTATATGCAGCATAATCGGTGACAGCAATTTTTAAGATATTTTTGAAGTGAATAAAAAAATTACTTGAATGAATATTGAACAATTTAAACTGACAATACTAGTTTGATTAATGGTATCAAAAATATCGGCTTTATAAAAAAATGAATAAAAAGTAAAAGTCAGAGAATTAATTTTTCCTTATCTTCATTATTTGTTCAATATTATTGGTATATTATTCTAATAAATCCTTCTAGTTATTTCATATCTTTTTATCATTTATCAAAAAAAAACTCAAACCTTTTAATATTTTGTGAAGCGGCTAATGTTTTTCACAAAGATATCTCTATCATCGTTCCCATCTTTTAAAACTTTATCCAATGCTAGAATCCCCTTTCTATGAAAAATTGCATGGATTTTTCGTCGAATACAGGATAATGTAAAATCATCATATAATCACTAAAACCTCATATTTCCGTAGCTTGAAAGCACATACAGCGTAATCGGTGGTGACACTTTTTCAGACATTTTAGAAGTGACTAGAAAAAAACGACTTGAGTAAAGTATTCCACAATCTAAATTAAAAACTACTGGTGTGATTAATGATACCAAAAATATCAGTTGGGAAAAAAACGAGCATAAAAAAGTACGAGTGCTGATAATAAAGCTTAGGAACTGAATGAAGCAGAGTTGGCGGAGACATACAAGAGAAGTATGGCAAATATTTGACCTTAAAGACCGATCCTAGTAAAAGAAAAATTATATATGTCATTCTTTTGGTTTTATTCGTTCACTTCATTGATAGAATATTTAACAGGTAACCCCTTCCAACTTGAAAGTGAGATTAAAAAAATAATAACGAAAAACGATTTCTGTAATTTATATTATTTGATAAATTTCTGCGGATTTCAATTGCTTTAAAGTCAGAATTCAAGGAGAACTCTTTCCCAACACGGAGCGTTTTCTGCCTTTTACAATACTGCCAAGTCAGGGCTAAAAAGAATATAGCACCATTATTAGACGAGATAGCATAGAACCATCCAGAACCTTGGCTAAGTCCTAGATTTTCACGCCAAGTTAGGAATAAATGCCAACGCCAGACTGACCGTTTGGCGAGATATTAATGAAGAGGGGGGGAGTGTTAGCCGAGTGCACAGAAGCCGTTATCTGTCTGTGGTATTGGAGGCCTCTGTGTTTGGAAGCTGTCCCTTCCTGTTTAGCTGAATTGGAGCTGCATGATTGTGATGCCATTTGCTGCAGCTTTCCAGAGATTTCTGCGAATAAACTTCTTGTGATTTCAGAGAGATTGTTTTATCGATTCTCAATCTACAAGAACCATAAGGATACCATAAGAATCAGAAATTAATATTGCATTTTCTTTCAAAATTTCAAAATCTATATTTATTAATTAACAATCAAGTGGATTTTCCCAGAATATTGTGTATAAAAAATTGCCTTATTTCTAAAATAGTATTACAATTTTTGCCCTTAAATTCAAATCATTTTTATCATTTAATCATGCATTGATTTTTTTTCGATTTTCTTATATTTTTAAAATCTAAAGAAGGAGAATTTTGTATAAAATCTGCGTATTCTACAGCTCGAATAAAAGTGGGCAATTCAAAATACCCCGAAATGTAAAAGAAGGACAATCATACGTTAAATTTTTTAATAAAAACATTCGAGCGTCGTGAGGGTTGTCTCAATAATAAACAAAACATGAGGCCATACAGCTGAAATAACACGGTGCTAACGAAAGACGATTTGGCGCAATTATGGAGATGAAAATATATCTAAACGTATTAATTGGAATTGCATATATTCACAAACTTCTCCGAACCATCTGGTCACCAAATTAGATAATTATCAATATAAATTGATCGTTACATCTTAACCTATTTTAAAATGCAATATTTATTATTACAATACTTCTAATCATTAAATTTGGGAGAAGCTTTTTAAAAATTCAAAATCAAATGACTACCATGCCATTGAATATGATTGCATTTATATGACATTTCAAGATTATTCTATCATTCACACTCGGTTTGTTCAATAAAAGCAGTTGAAATTTTTTTGAATGATTAAACCACATCTAAAGTTATGAAGAATATACCTTACAATATGAAAGCGCTTGAGATATTAGCATATGTCATGCATAGTAAAAAATGATGAATTCGAAATTTTTCTTTCATTACCTTCTCTTGAAATTATAATAGGAAGAGGGACATTATTTTTACATTACTTAATGTCTGAGAGTAATTTAAAAATCCATGAAGACTGACTCGAAAATGAATGAACAAACATTGTATTCTATTGGCACTTAAACAAATTCCTTTTTGAAAAGTATAAAACATGTTAATGCAGAAGTAAAACCTGATGTGTATAAGCAATCGTCTCTTTACGATTTTATAACAATGAACATTATAAAAAGCATAAAACAATCTCCTCTCAAAAGTGACGAATTCTTTTCTATTAAGTGTAGGATATTTAGTAGTTGTGAAAAAATTCCTATGAATTTCTAATAAACAGTGTGTTACCTTGCACATAATACATTAAAGACAAGACAAACACTTTTGCGATTGAAATATATCTTTATTGTGGGCTTTTTAAGAAATGAAAAATAAAAGATAAAACCGGGTTTTTTAAGAAGATTTGAAAAATTGTTTTGAGTTAGTTGGAAAATTTGAATTTTGAAGAGAGGTTCTTGATTCTTGCAGATCACAGATGGATATTTTCTTTTTTTTTTCAGGGAAATCTATTATTTTTTAATCTTTTTATAATGTATTTTTAAATTGTTATTTTTTTAATAAAATTTTTTAAAAGGGCAATCGTGTTATTCAACATGATTACATTCAATTCAAATTTATTCTAAGCTTATTTCATTTAGCAGTTAAGCAAATTCCTATTTGAATGCATAAAAAATAGTGAAACGTATATAAATGCAAAAGTACAACGTAAACAGTAAATCATCTGTTTCTTTATGATTTTATAACAATGAACATTTTAAAAAGCTTTCGAGACAGTCATCTCCAAAAGGATGGATTCTTTTCTTTTAACTGCAGGATATTTAGAAGTTGTGGAAAAAGTCTTATTAAACTCTAATCAATAATGAGTTAAAACACAATATATATTTTAAAGATAAGACAAACTCTTTTGCGAATGAAATATATCTTTATTGTAAGTATTGTATTGAAGATAAGAAAATGTAAAATAAAAGATAAAACTGGGTTTTTTATAGAAAATTTGAAAAGTCATTTTGAATTTGTTTAAAAAATCAAATTTTGAAGAGAAATTCTTGATTCTTGCAGGTTATGGATGTATATTTTCTTTTTTTTTCAGTGAATCCTATTGTCTTTAAATCTTTTTATTCTGTATTTTTGGTTGTTATTATTGGTTTTTTGGTAAGAATGGTTGGAGCAGTGGTGTCTGAAATGGAATGGTGTGTTTTTAGAATGAAGTTTTTTATTAATATGCTATTATCATTGGAAAAAATATTTGTATTAATTATTATTGAGCTATTTAGGTGAAGATATATTTTAAAGTTCTGTTGTCTTCATTTAATGTTTGACAAGAATTTCAGTTTCTAATTTTAAAGGTTTTGAAAACGGAGCATTTTAAATTGACTTTTGAGGACATTTAGTAAAACCGTTCGAAATAAAAAAAAGAATATTTAAAAAATAAGAATATTTTTGCAGTTATATTGTAAGTTTAAGAAATCTATTAGAGTGAAATTTTAATACCTGTTCTTATTGGCTGGTTTTGGATTAAGATATCAAATATAAAAAAGAAAAAAGAATTTAATAGCTTGATATATTTAGATAATAGAATTTTATAATATTTAAACAAGAAAAAGCATTTATATTATATGTGATATTATTTTGAAATTTAAAACAAGATTCAAGTTAAAGATATACTTTGTTAATTTAAAAAACCAATTTTGTGCTTGTAAAATTTAGATAAATATCCAGGTACATTTTAAATACCTGATTTAAAGTATAAATTTAATAATGTAAGATAAAATGTATACTGAAGAAAATAATTTTGAAAGATTAAATATGGCAAGGTAATTTAACTTACCTTTTTCATAATATATAAATCTGAAATATATATAGTGGCCTTTAATTAAAATTTAGATCCAGATTTAAGGTAAAAAATACCTTTGATAAATTAGAGATGAATAATTATCAAATTTAAAAAGTTTGGGAAATGTCCAGGTACATTTTTATACCTGTTAAAATTTAATAACATAATGTAAAATATAACTTTCAGATAATTTCGATATTTTAAGAAGTAGAAGGTATTTCAGATATATACCTTTAGATATTTAAATAAATTTAAAATGTCATTGTGATGGTTTTACTGAATTGAAAGGTTGATATAAGGTAAAAACATACCTTTTTTTAGATAGCAATTTAGTAATTTTCAGATATTGCAATTTAGAAGAAACTTCAGGTACATTTTAATACCTGCTTTAAAGGTGAAAAATTTATGTTTAGTAAAAAAAACGTATATATTACAATTTTAAAACAATTTTGAATCGAAATTAATAAATAATCTAAAAAACGGAAAAGTATAAATTTATTTTAAAATTTTTGTTCAATGCTGATATTTAATGTTTAGATCTGTTTAAATTTGGAAAATCGAATAAAAACAGGTATTGAAGAAATCACAAATTATTGCTAAAAGATTCGGGGTGTTTTTAATTGTTTTTGGATTAGAAACTGAAATTCTTGTCATATTTTAAGTTTATGAAAGAAATGTGCTTTTACCAAAGTTCTATTATTATGTTTAAAGTTAAATATTTTTATATTGACTTTAAAAAATGTTTACTTATGCTTAGGACATTTATTTCGAAGAGTGATATTTTTAAATGCTTTTTTAACCCTGCTCCAACCATTCTTTTTCTTCTTTTCTATTGGTTCCTTTGAGCTGGATGATTTTACGGTCAATGATGATAAAGTAAAATATGGGTCTTCGTAAGTGGTATTTGCTTCTTGAATACGGGAATGGTTGTCAAGGATTTTGCTATTATCATGTTTTGCTTCTTTAGGAATTATTTTTTGAAAATTCATTTTTTCAGGTATTTTATCTTCTGTTGTATTCATACTTGAAATTGCTTGAATATTTTCAGTTTGTTGTTTGACTATGATACATTCTTCTGTTGGTGGAGCTTGTATTTTGTCAGTACTTCTATTTCTTTCTTCTGTTTGAGTTTCAGTTTCTTGAGTGTGGTAAATTGTTTGGGAGCTTGTAGATTTTTTATACGAATATGTTTGTGTTTGTGCTTGGATTTTCATTTTTAGTTCGTTTCGTATTTTTATTGTTTGAGTTGAAACAGAAGTGGTTTTTTTGGTACATGTTTGGGTGGAAATGGTCTTCTTCTTGCTTATTGTATGAGAAACTTCAGCTGGATTATTTCGGGTGCTTTTAGTTTGCTTTTTTTCTGGATAGGTTTGCAAGATAATTAATAGTGTGAAGCATGTGAGGAGGGTTGTTATTTCGAGGGTGATGCAGAATTTCAAGTAGTTCATGATGAAGAGTGCTGGTAGCCAGAATTGAAGGAATATTTTTCGAAAATTCATGTTGTAGAAGGATAAAAACCTAAAAGAGAAGAAGAAGTGGTACATTATTCAGGAAGTTGAAATACGATTGATTCGAAACGTTGTTTATCAATTCATGTGAAAAAGAAAATATTAAATTTAATCCTGTGAAAGAAATTTTTCAATGTCACTATGAAATCCAAACAACTTCATGATTTTTTTAAAGATGTTGATGTTACATCTCACTCTCTGGGATACATTGAGAAATGTCAACACCAAGTAGATGTTCCCCCTATCTGCATTTTATAGCCGTATTGGTTTTAAAGTAAGTTTGTGAATTTAGACTTATTTTTGCACTTATTTTTCTCTAATCCCTTGACCACCTATAATGAGATACACGGACGTAAAAATATTTCCACAAAGAAAAAGCAATAACTTAACAAACTTCAAAAATTTGATTAGTTCTTGAAACCTTAAAAATTATATGTTTCTTCATGACTGAAATTATTATGTTTCAAATTATTAAACAAAAGCGTAGGGTGATTTGAAACGTGTCGTAAAAAATTTAAGCAAAAATGTATTTGAATTATGCTAGAAAAGTTAACGATTATACCTGGAAATACGGGAGATCAATTTTTTTTTAAGTAATGAGATTTTTTGGTTCGTTTAGTATTTATCAGTAATTTAACTATGCCATCTGCATACAAATGCAAATTATGCCTCCTTTCTCATCAAAGTTTTAACTTTTAGTATGTTAAGTGCGAATAATTCAATAACGTTCTTAATTTTAAAGTTTTAAAACAAAATATGTTTTTAGCCCAGTGATAGAATACTAAAATATTTTCAACATCAGGTTTCATTCATTTCATTTCTTTCGATGTGCTGAGGCGATATTTTAAGCACTTACGCATATCGCATCCATCATTTCTGCCACGAGTTCGTACGGATAGGTCAATTCAGAAGACAGCAATATTCAATGCCATACACTCAGCATTATTTATAAAATACTTTCACCTTCCTGCTTTAGATTTTAGCCTTCAGTTATCAATAACTTAAGATCAGTACATGTAGAGTAAAGTCACTTGTTTACAATCAACTTTAAAATATTATATTTACAAATAATATAACAAATATTTTTCGGTTAACAAAGATTTGCAGCATTATAAATTGAATGTGACTGACGTGTTTTGAAATTTTGATAACATCGATTTGATTACTTTTTCAATTCCTTTTTTTTTTTTGATAATTTTTTACTTTTCCATTAAACGGGCTCTAGCGACTTTTGCCAATTAATGAGGAATTCTGCCAAATTTCTTTGACGATTTTAAACAAAAAAATGGGCAATTAATGTAGAATTTCTGACAATTAGTGACGAAACACGTGGCTTATTACTTGAATTCAATCAAAACAAATCAGGTTTTTCATTCTTTCAGCCATTTTAATTTTTCTTTTAAGAAATTATCAAACTTTGGGTTTTAGTCAGAATGGAAGAAGATGCAGTTTATTTTTTTCAAGAGCAAAGCATATTGTCAAAGAGAGATAAGAAGTTACATGAGTATATACATGAGATAAGATGTATGATATGGTACTGTCTTTTCGTGAGGTGAGTACGTTGGCGGTGCAGTTTTCTAAATTGCTGCAAGAAGAAGAACATTCGCTATGGTATGTGGCTTGAAACTTAAAGATTGGGTTTCCTCACAGCTTTGGGATTTATTTAGGACTAAAGCGATGAGATGTTATCAGCAAAAATGATGCTAAAAACTACTGGATATGAATCATATAACTGTTGCAGATTGAAACAACTGTTTAAGTGAATTTTGTGTCGAAAAAATAGATGAACATGATCAAAAACAAATCGGTAGCCCAGAAAAAAGTTGAGATAGACGAAGAGTTTATTTACAAAACGGAAGAACAATTCAGATAGAATTTTACCAAATCAGTGGATATTTGCTAGTATTTACTGCTAAACAGGAGAATGCTTTCTAATTAAAGTTCCAAACCATTCTATACCAATACTATTAGACGCGATAACAGATCTCATCTAAGGAGGATCTATTGTGTACTCCGATTTCTGGAAGTGCTACTGCACAACTGAAGTGGAAGAAGCTGGTCTGCAGCTTTTTAAAGTCAATAGCAATTATAATCTCGTTGATCCCGAAACTGGTGCACACAGCCAGAAAATCGAACGACTTTGAGGCAGTGCCAACAGCATTAATAAAAAACATTGGGTTATTTAACGCCATCATTTGGTGTCCTATCTTGCTGAATTTATGTCGAGACCATATGTGATCCATTTGAGCATATTCTCAAGGACATAACCATATTCTAAAAAGTTATAAGCAATCTTGAACTTATTTTGCTTACTATTAATTAATATTTGTTTATTACGGTTTATTATTACTTATTCTTGTTTGACACTCATTTTGTTTTCTGTTTTGAGCAACGGAAGCAAAACATAGCTAAATCATGCGGAATCTTGCCACATAAATTTTGGCGAAAAATCGCCAAGTAATGCCGAATTTCGTTTACTGCATTGTCATTCGTTTTGTTTGGCGGCATTAGCTCGTGGCGAATGGAAAAGTTCCATGATTTCTGGTGAAATTCTCATAATAAAAAAATAAAGTCTGCTCTATTCTTGCTGAGATAAAACATAATGACATCTTTTTCTCTTAAAAGAATAACAGCATTTGTTGTAAAAAATATCATATTATGACAATTCATTTCTTGACTCTCCTTTAAATTTTACTTTAACAATTTGTTTAAGAATCATGCAATTTTTCGAGGCAAAGCACGTACACTTTGATAATTTTTAGAATTTAGATTGTAATTTTAAAAATTAACCATTTCTCAAATAAAATTACCTGCGCTCCTGTCCTTCTATCTGAATGCAAGCGCATCATTTTTTTAGTTTCTACTTGCTACTATTCTTATCATTTTTATTTATTAAATTTAATGAAATCCTCCTCACTCTGAGTGAAGAGAGGGATCGTGTAACATAAATATATTTGCACATACTGGATAGTCATAAAAAAAACTTTTTATCGATAGGGACGAGATTTCAGATATATTACAATGCTAGAGGATGTAATACAGTGCTAGATGTAAGGCATTATAAGTCTTTTATAAAATAACGTTATAATCCTCTTTTGTATAAAACGAGAGTTAAAAAGTACAATTTTTATCTTATTTTCAAACTCTGCAGAAAACAAATTTTAAGTTTGATCTCGAAGATCAGGCTTTAACTGCAGCACAGTTTGATTCGCCTTTCAATTTAATTTCAGACGAAACGTCAAAGGAATGACGGACATTCAGGAATCGCGTTGTGTGAATTAGAGAATTGCCGGAATAAAGTCGTATAAGCTTGGAGGGTTGTTAACAGGTTAGTGTCCTTTATCGAACTGGATTTCGGATAAATTTTTGAGTCGATCTCCTGTTGGGCAATAGATGCGAAATTTAAATCTTTGTCTCGAATTTAGTATTTATACTAAAACTATCTCATTAACTTAGAAGTCTTTTTCCTTGTATGTGATTTACAATACCTGAAAAAAGAATTTGTGAAATTGATGCATTTTCCCTAAACCGATTAAATTAAAATTAGACACACGACTGCAATTGTAATTGCAAATTTAAATATCTAAAGTTTTTTTAAATAATTAGTCGTGTGTGAGTGTATTTTTATGTTTACCATCTCTTAGCTTTCAGTTAGGATAAAATTCATTTTTTAAGACATTTAAAGAACCAAGTCAAATTTTGAGTCGTTATTTCTTTTTTGATAATGTACGTGACAGGAAAGACAACAACTTAAAAGGAAATTTCGGGCAGGTAATGCGATTTATAATCAATATCACATAATAAGTCTTTTTAAAAGTTCAATTTTTCTCTTATAATTTTTTTTGCATTATTTGAACAAGAAAAAGACATTTATATTTAATTCTTTAAACGCTTACAGGCAGTCGTATTGTAACAAAATTCCTGAATTATTTGAATATTTAAAAACTGATAACTATTTTAAGAGCTTTTGTAAGAAAAGAAATTCTTCAGCTATCTTAATCCAAAAACACTTTGAGATAAATATCAATATGAGGCAGGCCAGGAAATTCGTTAAGATTTGCAGAATTTGACTTACTTGATGTAGGTGGTGTTTATTTATGCAGTTTGGATCGGAAACAGTTTAATGCTTTTTATTTTTATGCATATTGAAATATTTCCGAAATTAAACTCATTGTACTAAAATCACTGCTATGAATGAAGCTAAGCAAAAAGGAAGGCTTGAGATTCTGTTGTAAAAATAATTGAAAAGTATCTGTTGTGAAACAATGTAATTGTTAGAATTCTTTAACGAAACATTTACCAATTTTTCAACAGTCCCATCAACAAAGAGGTTAATAAGAATGCAATTTTGTTTGGCCTCGTATTTATGATTTAAAAATTTATAGAATATAACCATCGGCACTGCTTTCCCTACACCATTACACCATATGCTTGAATAAAGGTTCTATCCCAGAATGATCTTTTCGTAGCATTAGTAAACAACTATTACAAAACATTAAATTTTAGTTTCAATTTGGCGCAATTCCAGAATCTATTGTGGGACATTTGATGAGGTTTTCTGGCAATTATTCCTTGACATTCGGTTAATGGTATTTGAAAGGCTGATTTCTGTTTTACAACTTTTTTCCCAATCAACTAAATCTAAAATTTAGACTCTGAATTATAATTAAATTCACAAAGTCAAATATAAAATTTTATTAATTCAACTAATTACGTCTTTGATGTATGAAGTGTACATATTTATAAATGATTGACAGTAAAATATTTTTTTGGCTTGATTAAAAATTTGATATTCGTGTACACAACAGATATTAATTCTGCGTTTCGAATTTCATCTACCTACATCTCTTCGTTTTCTTCTTATTCTGTTAAAACGTCCGAACAGACTGTCGGACATACTTCCTCTGAGCGGATTATGCTCAACATTTGATAAACATCTAAGAATTTGATAGCAAGACTATATACTTACTTTAATCCATTTAGATAAAAGCGTTTTTAAATTATCTTTGTCACGGACAGACAGGCAGAACGACATGTAGACAGATAGACATTTTCTGAATGTGTTTTTCCAACTCTGGGAGGACAGAAACGTAAATTCACGAGTTCAAAACTGAAAAAAATGATTAATATTTTTTCTGTTCATTTTCTGTTTTTACTGTTCATCCAACAAAATAAATACTGAATTTAATAAAATGTCCTTTTTAAACAAAATTCTTTTTTGATGTTCTTAAGGGAAGACATGATTTAATATGGATAAGGGTTCACCAGAAACAAGACATTAAATGAAATCTTTCCCCCTTTCTCTTTCTCTTTCATGCTCCTTCTCATTGAATGAAGGGAGAAATATTTTTGAGAAGTTATCTTGTGACATTGGGATCTACCATAATTTGACCGTATTTTTTTTGTGAGAAATCATTAACCTTAAGCATGAGCAAGATATTTAAATGTATATAACTCAAACAATTTTCCCCAAAACAGCAACTGGTCAACCGCGGGTGATTATTCATTGACAGACTATCAGTAATAATCTGATATATAAATTATTATTGACTAAATCCATTTCTACATTTTTATTTCTTGTAAAATTACATGAAATAGTTTGTATGGATGTCACTTAATTGGTCCAAAAACACTTCGGCAAGAGAATCGGAAAAACACAACGCCTACACTGACTGTACATTAGATGGATGTGCAAACATTTTGAAGGATTGACGTTGCATCTGTGATTAAATTTAAATTACATTATTATTTAAAATATGAGCACGAACTTCTGACAGCGAATATCTTCAGGAGACGGGACGAAAAGTATAAAGGAGGAGTTTTGGGCTGAGGCTGATGGTTGTAGAGTCAGCAGAAGGATGGTTGACATTGGTCATGAATGGATTCGTCGAATTCCGACGAAAATGATCTACAAAGATTAACAGATAACTGCAATATATGCAGATAACCTATGAAGAAAAATTAATAAGAGAAACTATTTCAACTTTATACACTTTTTGTTTTTATTTTGATCGTTATTTTATACTTCTATGCTCATTTTCAACCGAAATGAAGGGCAACATCGTTAATTAAAATGCCGCGTATGAAAAGAAAGATGATTGCGTGTACATATGGATGCGAAACCTAATGCAATTAAAAATATCAATCAAAGGTCTCGCAAAAATCAACTTGTCGAGGATTCAAGAGGGTTCGTTAATGTAATAAACATAAATGCTAATAAAAAGTAAAATGCTGATAAAAGATAAATTCCTCATGCCTCGAAACGAAATGACAGCAACCAACATAGGAATGGAAACTACTATCCTAAATGCATCTGGATTTCGGATGACAGAACATTTTATAGGAAAGGTAAATAAACACAATAGGTGAATATGGGATTCTGAAAGACAATTTGTTACACATAAAGATAGACTCAGAAGGTTCATGTTTGGTGGGGGTTGTAACAGTGTGAGTTTTTTTGGATTTGTCTTTTCCCTTTTTTAAACATGAATATTTCGTTAGAGGAACGGCTTATTTGGATATTGCCCCGTTGTTTCGAAAGCAGCAAATAGAATACCAACTAGAGATAATTTAAAGATACGTCAGTGGTCAGTGACTTTCACAATTTACGTTCAGGAATTTCGCGATTCAGCGTTCAAAACCTATGGTTTGAAAAAATATTCACTTACAGCGTTGCTCCCACTTCTCGGGACATTATTCACTTAGCTTTTTTATCGGGTGGCGTTTTGAAAAGCAGAGTGCTTGCAACATTGACTCCAAACATGGATACATAAAATGAATTAATAATGGCAGAGATATCATTGATAAAAATAGGCATACTTGTGAATATTTATGGTGAAATAGAACGTTATTTACGTAATCTCAGATTAATGAAACGTGCACAAATTGATTTCTAAAGAGGATGTGGGAAAAACTCCGTTTGAAGCATGAATCGAAATAAAAGAGATACTTATTTATACATCTATGTCTTTATAAGGTTAGATACATGTCTCTCTGAATGCAAAGGGTCAACCGAAATCAGCATAGAACCTTGAAATAGAGGTTATAAGACGTATATTAAAGTTTTAAAGCAGTCATGATTATGTTGCAAAAGAGTGCGAGAGAATCTGCTGTCGCCTGACAACTAAATGTGCATCGCAGTGCCATTTATAGACCGTGGAACCATTAATAAAGGGAGACAAACACCAACAGAAGACACGTGATTGGACGTCGGACAATCGCTACATGTTCCAAAGTGCTGTATGCCGGTGAATACTGACAATTCGACACCTTTTTGTCATCTCAGCTGCAAGAGGATGGCCTATATACCGCCTTACTGTGTCGCGCAAGCTGCATGAATGAGAACTTTTTTGCTCGGCGATCTGTCGTTGTCCAAGCCACGTCAGAGTGCAGTTTCATTTGACCCTTGAATGTCGAAGTCGGGCACTAAAGCAGTGGAACCACGGGCTCTTTACAGATGAATCTTGATTTTTCCAATGATTCCCGAAGGACGTGGACATCGTTAAAGCCAGGAACCAGATGCCGGGATCGAACCGTTGTCGAAGGGGGCAATTATGAAGATGCAAATTTACTTTTCTGTGTAGGTTTAGCGTTGAACTTCCAAACCGACCTCCAAATGTCCGTGGAAGTTTCAACATTGCTATCCTATACCGCGGCCAAATACTACACACTATTGGGTATATTTATTGACTATAATGGTTGCCCTCATAGGACATGGTTGGTGCGAATTTTTAATACTGTTTCTTATTGAGAAATAGTTTTCATCGACATTAAAAATAGGCTGAATCAAAATTCTTTCAACCTTTATTAAATTGATAAACTGAACTTTATAAAATGAACACTAACTTGCTAATTTTTTATGCCCACTTCTTCCTAATTTTAAGGTTTTACTACATTGTCTTTCATTGTTTTAAAACTCTTCGATGTTTTTTATCTTCATGTCTAAAATAACTAATTTTTCTCTTCCTATTGGTGAACCTTTCTTATAAATAATGGAGGAGGCCATATTTTCATCAGTACTGGTTTCATTAACTGTAGAAATTCTTTTTTAACTGCAAAGTCTTGTTTTTACTCATGGGAAATCAGAAAAGTCATTATTTGTTCACAAAAGTTTTTTTTATCGAAATGTTTCAAATAATACATCGAAATTCTCCATCATTTTTTGCAGACGATGAGAAACTTCGATCCCCAAAAGCATGCATGAAAGATACATGTGGATTCTTACCAAATGTCAAATATTATATCCCAATTTCAAAGAATTGCATCGTATAATGTCAAAAATTTATTAACAAATCATTTTAAGACTCAAAATTATTCTACAAATTTAGTTGTTCAAATTGCGTATAGTTACTTCAGATAATGTAGTAATATGTCCTCCAATGTATACATTGTTTCAAATTATTTGAAGCCTGCCTTAAGTTTTCGAATATGAGATTGAACTATAACTTGTCATCAATTGACATCTGATCATCATTCGAGTAAGAAGTAACAGTTGTGGATCAAGCCCCTTAAATATTTTTAAGATGTGTTTATAAGAGTTTCCTAACAGTGTTATCTTAGTTCTTGTAACTGAGGAGACGCATTATAAATCATATTTAGAATGCAGTGTATCCACCATTCTCGAGGCAGTTTTCAAAAGCTCCACTTAAATGTATTAAAAACTAAGACTGAATTATCCTGTCACTATTATTGTTCCAATTTTTTCGAAAGGTTTCCTTTCCTGACTCTGATTTACTTGCTACTTTGAATTCTAAATTTTGCACCAATTCACTTCAACATATACACATAATTTACCGATTTTTCTCTTCCTTAATGGTGTAATATTTTACACAATATGAGATTGATTAATTGTAGACAATCTTTTTCAACTCTAATGTCTTATGCTTACTGTTGTTAACTTTTAATAGTCTTCATTTGTTCTCAAAAGATTTTTTCATCAAAACATTTCAAATGCTACGTCAAATGAGCATATCATTTTTTTTTACAGTCAATGTGAAACTTCTTTCCCCAAAAGCGTACAGGAGGGATATGGATTTCTAACCAAATGTCAAATGTTGGATCCCAATTTTAAAGAATTACGTCGAGTTTTAGCGAAAAACGCTTTGAAGACTCCAAAAATTATCAACAAATTCAGTGGTTAAAATTACGTGTAGTTACTTCAACTGATGTAATAATGTTTCCACTAATGTGCACATTGTTTCAAACTGTGTTAAACATGCTTTAAATTTCCGAAGATGTGATTTAGAAGATATATATTAACCCTTTGCACTCGATGGCTCTTTTTCGGCACCATTCAGGACGGTGCATCATTTTGAAGTTTTATTTATTTATTTTTCAATTTTGATTATTGAAAATACCTACATAATGGTAAAAAGACGGTGAAATTCAATTTTAACACACACACACAAATTTGGAGCAATAAACAAGCCGTTTTATTTTGAATAATTATGCATCGAATTACTCTTCCGATACGGCCGGGCGAATATTTGTATTCGTCTTGAAAAATCAAAAGCAGTTTTGAAATATTTAAATTCATTGGCGAAAATCACGCAATTTTGGTGTATTTTACGTAAAAACGGAATTTCCAGTGATTTGGCGACTTCTCAACCTTTTGGTTGGAGTCTTGGTGACTTGACGAGATTTGGAGAAAAATGGATAGCTATCATCACATAAGCTATACACTCTGTTCTACGCATGCCGAATCGCAGTCGTTATCATGATAATTGGGTGTCTTTAAAGGGCTAAGTTACTAGAAATACAGATCGTTGGCGAAGATTTATTTCCGATTTTTTTTCGCCAAATAATAAATATATACTTTTATGATATTACCATTTTAAATGCCGGTGTTCTGGCACAGAGGAAGCGCATCTTCTTCGTGATCTGGGCGTCCTATTTGTGAGTTGAGTGAATGTGCCCATCTGTAAAAAGTTGCTGTCCAAGAAAATGATCATATGAGCTAGAAGTAAGAATTCTGCCCTCGGGTGCTGTGGGGTTCATACCCTCAAAGGCTACTGCAACCCCACCCCCTTTCGTTTGTATAGCGGAAACGAGATCATCATTTTAAATCAGAGAATTAAATTTTTTATTATTTTTATTGTTTGTTCAATATTATAGAAATATTATTTTAATAAATTATAAAAGTTATTTCATTTCTTTTTATTGTCTTTCAAAAGAAAATCTCGAACCTTTTAATATTTTCACAAGCGTTTTTCGGCTAATATTTTTAGCAAAGATATCTCTATCAACGTTTTTGTAGTATAATTTTTAAAACTGGTATTGAGAAAGATAGATTTTATCGATATTTAAACAAGGCTTAGTGAAAATTAGTATCGACCATTATTCGTTTGCCAAACTAAAATAAATTCTGAGTTGTTCATTTTTATGTCCATTACGATGACCACTTCTTCATAATTTACAGGTTTTTATACAATAACGAAAATCAGTCTTTTGTCGTTTTAATTTCTTTCGATATTTTTTTATCTTCAAGCCTTATTTAACTAATTTTTCTCTTCCTTAATGGTGTAATATTTTACACAATATGGGCTTGATTATTTGCAGAAATTCTTTTTCAACTATACTGTCTTATACTTACTCTTGGCAACTTTTAATAGTCTTCATTTGCTCTCAAAAGTTTTTTTTTCATCAAAACATTTCAAATGTTTCATCAAATTAACATATCATTTTTTTACAGTCGATGAGAAACTTCTTTCCCCAAAAGCATACGTGAAGAGCATGGTTTCCTTATGAAATGTCAAAGGTTGGATCCCAATTTTAAAGAATTACTTCGAGTATTCTCAAAAGTTTTATCAGATAACGCTTTGAAGACTCAAAAAATTCAACGTTCAAATTATGTCTAGTTACTTCAATTTATGTAATAATATTTCTTTAAATGTGCACATTGTTTCAAATTTTGTTAAACTTGCTTTAAACTTTCGAAGATGAGATTTAGAAGATATATATTACGAAGATTGCATTTGAACGTTTGACATGGGTTCATCATTAGAGCAAGAAATAACAGTTGTGAACCAAACCACCTTAATCTTTTAATGATGTATGTATTAGAGTTTACTAACAATGCTATTGCTATAAACTTTGTAAATATTTGTATTCATCTTGAAATATCAAAGACAGTTCTGAAATATTTAAATTCTGGGGCAAGAAGTCGGCGTATTTTATGTAAAAACGGCTTTTCCAGTGATTTGGCGACCTTTTGGCGAGAGTCTCGGGGACTTGGCGTGATTTGGCGAAAAACAGAATATTTCATCACGTGAACTCTATACTCTGTTCGAACGCATACATATTCTACGCATGCCGAATCGTAGTCGTTATATCGCATTTTTTTTGTCAAAAAGTAAATTTTTACTTTTATTACATTATCATTTTAAATGACGGCGTCCTGACGCAGAGGAAGATCGTCTTCTTCTTTATTTGGTTGCCCCAGATTCGAATCCCGATCAGGGCATGGCTGTTCTTCTATTTACTATGTTTGAGTTGTGTGAATGTGCCTCCCTTTAAAAAGGGGCTGTGCAAGTAAATGCGTTTGTTTCATCCTCATATGAGGTAGAAGTCAAACTTCTGCCCGCGCAAGCTCAGGGGTATGGACCCCTGAGCATGCTAATGAATCCCTCTTTCGCTAGTAAAACATGACATGAGATCATCATCATTTTAAATCAGAGAATAATTTTTTATACTATTTTCATAATTTATTCAATATTATTGGTATATTATTTTAATAAATCCTTCTAGTTAATTCATATCTTTTTATCGTTTTTCAAGAAAAAAAAATCTCAAACCTTTCAATATTTTGTAAAGCGTGTTTCGGCTAATGTTTTTCACAAAGATATTTCTATCATCGTTCACATCTTTCAAAATTTTATCTAATACTAGAATCCCCTTTCTACGAAAAATTGCCTGGATTTTTCGTCGAATACAGGATAATGTAAAATCATAAGAACATCATATTCCCGCAGCCTGAAGGTATATGCAGCATAATCGGTGACAGAAATTTTTAAGATATTTTTGAAGTGAATAAAAAAAATCCCACTTGAGTAAATATTGAACAATTTAAACTGACAATACTATTTTGATTAATGGTATCAAAAATATCTGCTTTATAAAAATAGGAGAATAAGAAGTACGAGTGATGATAATAAAGCGGGCGACCTAAATGTAGCAAGTGGGCGATGACGTACTAGAGAAGCACGCCAAATATTTGACATTGAAGACTGATCCTAGAAAAAGGCGAATTCTTTAAGTCAATCTTTTGGTTTTATTCGTTCACTTTATTGATAGAATATTTACAGGTAACCACTTCTTACATGAAAGTGATTTTAAATAAATGCTGATAAAAAAACGATTTTTGAAATTTATATTATTTGATAAATTTCTGAGTATTTCAATTACTTTAAAGTCAAAATTATTGGAGAACTATTTCTCAAAGCGGACCGTTTCCTGCTTTTTACAATACCGCCAAGTCAGGGATAAAAAGAATATAGAACCATTAGTAAGCGAGATAGCCTAGAACCCTACCATAACCTTGGCTAATGTCCTAGATTTTCACGCCAAGTTAGGTATAAATACTACCGCCAGATTGACCGTTTGGCGAGAGATTAATGAAAAGGGGAATGATAGAAGCCGTTATCTGTCTGTGGTATTGGAGGCCTTCGTGTTTGGAAGCGGCTTCTTGCTGTTTTAGCTGAATCTAGCAATAAAATTGTGACACGCAATTTCCTGCGGCTTCCGGAGATTTCTTCGAATAAACGTGCTGTGATTTAAGAGAGATTGTTTTATCGATTTTGAATCTACAAGAGCTAGGAAACGCGATGCCATAAGATTCAAAGATTAATATTACATTTTCTTTTTAAAATTTTAAAAACTGTAATTTTAATGATAATAATTAAGAATCATGTAGCTTTTTCAAGAATTTTGTCAATAAAAAAATTGCTTTATTTCTAAAATAGGATAATAATCTTTGCCCTTCAATTCAAATAATTTTTTTCGTTTAATCATGCATTATTTTTTTTCGATTTTCTTATATTTTTAAAATCTAAAGAAGAAGAATTTAGTATAAAATCTGCGTATTCTACAACTAAAACTGAAATAAAATTGGCTAAATCGCAATACCCCGAAATGTAAAAGACATGAGAATCGTACATTTACTTTTTAGAAAGCATTCGAGCATCATGAGGGTTGTCTCAACAGCAAACAAAACAGGACGTAATTCAGCTGAAATAACACGGTGCTAATGAAAGACGATTAGGCGTAATTATGGAGATGAAAATATATCTAAGGGATTTCATTGGAATTGCATACCTTCACAAACTTCATCGAACTATCCGGTCACTAAATTGGATAATTATCGATATAAATTGATTGTAAAATATTAACCTATTTTTAAATGCAATATTTATTATTACAAAACTACCAATCATTAAATTTGCACGAAGCCTTTTAAAATTTCAAAATCAAATGACAACCATGTTACTCGGTGTGATTACATCTATATGATATTTCATGTTTATTCCATCATTCACACTAGGTTTGTTCAATGACAGAAGTTGAAGTTTTATTGACTGATCATACCACGGCTAAAGTTATGAAGAACATACCTTATAATATAAAACCGCTTGAAGCATTAGCGTATATAATACATTGCAGAAAATGATGAATTCGAAATTTTACTTTCTCTTGACATTATAATAGGAAGGGAAACATTATAATACCTTCATCGGTGTCTGAGAGTAATTTGAAAATCCACGAAAACTGACTGGAAAATTAATGAACAAACATTTTACTTTATTGGCACTTAAACAAATCCCTTTTTGAAAAGTATAAATCATGTGGAAACATGGGTTAAAGCAGAATTAAAACCGGATAAGTAAAGCAGAATTAAAACCGGATAATTTTGAAGCGACAATGAACATTTTAAGAAGCATACAAGAAACTCCTCTCAAAAATGATGAATTCTTTTCTATTAAAGTGTAAGATATTTAGTAGTTGCGAAAAAACTTACATGAACTTTTAATAAACAGTGTGTTACCGTGCACATAATCCTCTAAAAATAAGACAAACACTTTTGTGATTGAAATATATCTTTATTGTAGGCATTGTATTGAAATAAAGAAATGTAAAATAAATGATAAAACCGGTTTTTTAAAAAGAAAATTTGAAAAATCGTTTTGAATTGGTTGGAAGATTTGAATTTTGAAGAGAGGTTCTTGATTCTTGAAGGTTACAGATGGATATTTTCTTTTTTTTCAGTGAAATCTAATATCTTTTAATCTTTTTATTATGTATTTTTTGGTTGTTATTATTTTTTTGGAAAAAATGGTTGGAGCAATGGTTGGCTGAAATGGAATGCTGTGTTTGTAGAATGGCGTTTATTGTTAATTTGCTATTGTCATTGGAAGAAATATTTATAATTAATATTGAATTATTTAGGTGAGGAGATATTTTAAAGAACTGATGTCTTCTTTTAATGATTGACTAGAATTTCAGTTTCTAATTTGTAAGGAATCTATTAAAAAGACTCTATTAAAAAAGTTCTGACTCTATTAAAAAGCATTTTAAATTAACATTTCAGGGCATTTAGAATAACTTTTCAAAAATAAAATAAATATTTAAAAAATTAGAATATTTTTGTAATTATATTTTTTGTTAAAATTGTAGCAAAACCAATCTATTAGAGTGAAATTTCAATATCTGATCTTTTACGTTGATTTTGGATTAAGAGATAAAATATAAAAAGAAAAGATTTTAATAGTTCTCCAATTTTTAAAGACTTTTATAATATTTAAACAAAAAAAAACCATTTATATTATACGTGATATTATTTTGAAATTTAAAAGTAGATTCAAGTAAAAGATATACCACCAAAACACCAAATTTTTGCTTGTAAATTTTTTAAAAAAATCCAGGTAAAATATAAATACCTGATTTAAAGAATAAATTTAGTAATGTAAAATATATGCTGTAGAAAATAATTTTGAAAGATTAAAAATGTCAAGGTAATTTAAGATACCTTTTTAATATTATATAAATCCAAAAAAATTCATGGTCTTTAATTAAAATTTAGATCAATATTTAAGGTAAAAAATACCTTTAATAAATTAGAAAAGAATAATTATCATGTTTAAAAATTTTGAGAAATGTCCAGGTAACTTTTGATACCTGTTAAAATTTGATATAATGTAAAATTTAACTTTCAGACAATTTCGATATTTTAGGAAGTAGAAGGTATTTCAGAATACCTTTACGATATTTAAATAAATTTAAAATTTTATTATGACGATTTTATTGAATTAAAAAGATGATACAAGGTAAAAATATACCTTTTTTAGATAAGAATTTTGTAATTTTCAGAAATTGCAATTTAGAAAAAACGTCAGGTACAGTTTAATACCTGCTTTAGAGGTGAAAAACATATGTTTATTAAGAAAAATGTGCATAATACAAATTTAAACAATTTTGAAGCGAAATTAATAAACAATCTAAAAAAAGAAAGTCATAAATATAAAAGTTTTTGTGTAATATTGATGTTTAATGTTAGATCTGCTGAAATTTGGAAAAACGAATAAGAACAGGTATTGAAGTAATCACAAATTTCTAGTCAGGAAATTATTGTAAAAGGTTGGGGGTGTTTTTTATAGTTTTTGGATTAGAAACTGAAATTCTTGTCACATTTTAAATTTATGAAAGAAATGTGGTTTTACCAAAGTTCTATTATTATGTTTAAAGTTAAATATTTTGATATTGACTTAAAAAAAGGTTTTACTTATGCTTAGGAGATTTATTTCTAAGAGTGATATTTTTAAATGCTTTTTTGAATCGGCTCCAACCATTCTTTTTCTTTTTTTTTTGTATTGGTTCGATTGAACTGGATGATTTTACAGTGAGTGAGGATAAAGTAAAATAAGTGTCTTCTTCGTGAGTAATGTTTGCTGCTTGAATAGGGAAATGGTTGTCTGGGATTTTGCTATTATTTCCTTCAGGAATTGTTTTTTGCGAATTAATTTTTTCAGGTTTTTTATCTTCTGAGATATGGATGTTTAGAATTTGCGGAATATTTTGAGTTTGTTTATTGGCTACATTGTTTTCGTCTTTTAGAGGAACTTGTGTTTTGGCTGTACTTCCATTTCTTTCCTTTGCTGATATTTTTTCGGATTTCTCATCTTCTGAGGTTTGGAAATTTGGATTTGCTTGTATATTTTGAATTTGTTTCTTGTCCATATTTTTGTCTTCTGTTGGAGTTGATATTTTGGTGGTGCTGCTATATTTTTCTTCGATCTGAGTATCAGTTTCTTTTGTGTGGCAAATTGATTGGGTGCTTGCAGATTTTTGAGACGAATCGGTCTGGGTGTGAGCTTCCATTTTTATTTTTAGTTCATTGCCTATTTCCATTGTTTGAGTTGCAGTTGAGGTTGTTTTGTTTGCATATGTTTGAGTGGCAGAATTTTTCTTTGGTTTCTTATGAGATGAATGATTTGGATTATTTCGGGATCTATTTTTCATGTTTTTTTCTGGATAAGTTTGTAGTAGAATTAATATGGTGAAGCATGTGAAAACGGTTATTATATCCAGGGTGGTGTAGAATTTCAAACAGTTGATGATAAAGATTGCTGGTAGCCAAAACTGAATAAATATTTTTCGGTAATTCATGTTGTAGAAGGATATAAACCTAAAGGAGAAGAAAAAGTGATGCATTGTTCAAGAAGTTGCGAGATGATTGATTGGAAACATTTCTTATCAATTCATGTGAAAAAGATTTCGAATTTGAGGAATTTTGAGAAATATGTTTTTTAAATCCTGGAAATATATTTTTCTAATGATATATAGTAGAAAAGAGAATGACGATTTCATTGATATAAAAATGAAGTAAGAATATCGACATGTTTCAGTGATACTTTTCGAAAATTAGAACAAATTCATAAATGGTAATTAACATTTTCATCAAAGAAGAGTTTAATTACTATCCCTTTTTAAGGTAATGCAATTTTTTTTAGTTGCACAGAACTTCAAAATATTTAACTTAATGCTATGCAAAAAAATTGCCATTGTTGCTATGAAATTCAAACTTATATTTTTAAAAAAGATGTGGATGCTACATCTCACTCTTAGGGATACATTAAGAAATGTCAACACGAAGTAGATGTTCCCCTATCTACATTTCAATGTTGTAACAGTTTTAAAGTATGTTTGTAAAATTAAAATTATTTATTTAAATATTTTTCTTTAATTTCTTGGCCACCTGTAGTGAAATATTTGGGCAGGAAAAGTTTTAATGACGCAAAAGTAATAACTTAAAAATTTTCTTAAGTAGATGAAATCTTAAAAATTTGTCTGTTTCTTCATCATTGAAATATTTATGTTTCAAATTTTTAAAGAAAAACATAAGCTGATTTCATGATCGTAGAGAAAAATCTCAGCACATTTTTTTTAAATTAGGTTAGAAAAGTTAATGGGTATTCCTGGAAATATGGGAGGTCAAATGGATTTTTTTAAATGTAATGAACTTCTCTGGTTCATTCAGTAGTTATGAGTAATTTATCTATACCACCTGAAAACGAATGCAAAATTCGCCTCGTTCCTCGCAAACTTTTTAAATTCTTGAGGGTGTTGTGCTGATAATTTGCTAAGGTTCTTTATTTTACAGTTTTTAAACATAATACTCTTATTGTTTTTGGAATCCAGGGCCGAATACTAAAATATTTTCAACATCAATTTTCATTCATTCCATTCGTTTTGACGATGCGATATTTTAGGCAGTTACGCATTCAGCATCCATCAATTGTGTG
>JAOUZG010008156.1:0-12036 GCA_026289955.1 Argiope argentata | reverse complement strand
ATCAAGGACATAATCGTATTCTGAAAATATTATAAACTTTCTAGAATTTATTTTTCTACAATACTTATTTGTTTACTTCCTAATATTTGTTTATTGCTGTTATTATTATTTTTTCTTGTTTGGGATTCATTTTGTAGTCTATTTTGCGGAGGCCAAGCAAACACACGCCAAATAATGCAGAATTTCGCTTCTTAAAATTTGACCATAAAGCACCACGTAATGCCGAATTTCTTGGAGATACGTCTTTTTTTTCTGAACTAATATCCTTTTTAATTAATACGACACATATAATAGTGTTAACGATAAAAATGGTCTTATATATAAAAACCAACATTTTAGATGCTTCAGATTTACGGATTTTTTTTGTTTCATTTTAATTTAACAAATATAAAAAAATGGTTTAATTTGGACATTCGGTTCGAAAACAGAAAGAAACATTAACTTCAACTAAATTTCGAATAGACAATTTGACTTTATAGTTACTCGGAATTGTAAATGGGATTCTGTGAACTCATCTGAGACATTTGATTTTTTTTTTCGAATCATAATACAATTATTTCGTTCAATATGCATAAGCAAGGAAAATATGTCAATTTTTTCATTCGCTTTTTCTCTCAAACTTAACTCTGTACCTATATTTATCTAAAATGTCAGTATAAATGTGCATCTTTTAGAAAGAAATGTATTAAAAATTATATCACAATTATCTTTACCGTCTTTTAGCTTTTATTTTGGATTGAATTCACTTTTACACCCATTTTAAGAACCAATTCAAATTTTGAGTCGTTATTTTTTTATTCTTTTTATAATGTTAGTGGCAGGGAAGACAACATTTTGAAAGGAAAAGTTGGCCACGTGATGTGATTTACATTCTATATACCATAATCGGTTTCTTAAATTTAATCTTTCACACGAATGTCGTTTATATTTAATTCATTCTTTAAACGCTTACAGTCCGTCGTATTGTAACTAACTACCTAAATTGTTTGAATATTTGAAAATTGAATATTATTTTTAAGCCATTTTGTAAGCAAAGAAACTCTTCAACTGTCAGAATCAAACAACACTTTGAGATAAACATCAATATGAGCCAGGCCAGAAAATTCGATACTAGGTGCAGAATTTGACTTACTTGATAGAGATGATGTTTACTTCTTCAGTTTGGGATCGACGGCTGTTTAATGCTTTTTATTTTGATGTATATTGAAATATTTGCGAAATAAAAGTCTTTGACATAAACTCACAGCTGTTGATGATGATAAGCAGAAAGAAAGACTTGAGAAACTGCTGTAAAAACAATTCAAAGGTATTTGTTGTAGAACAATGTAACTTTTAGGATTATTTAACATAAAATGTTCAATAGCATCATCAACAATGGGATTAATATCTGAATGCAATTTTATTTCACCTACCATTTATGCTTTAAAAATTTGAAGAACATAACATTTGACACTATGTTTTTTTCCACCCCTCCCACCATATACTATAATTAAGGTATTATCCCAGAGTAAACCTTTCATAGCTGTAGTAAACAATTGTCACAAAATGTTAACTTTTGGTTTCAATTCAGGGCAATTCCAGAATCTATTGTGGGATCTTCCAAGAGCTCTTCTGGTCTTTAACCCCTGACAAACATTTAATAGTATATGAAAAGGTTTTTTTAGATATGTTTTTCCCAACCAACTGAGCCTAAAATTTATACTCTGCACTATAATTAAATTCAAAAAATCCCATACAAAATATTATTATTACAATTCATTACGTTTTGATGCATTGAGTGAACAAATTTCTAAACGACCGAAAGTCAAATCCTTGCTTGATTTAGTTCAAAATTTGATTTGCTTCTACAATAGACATGTTTAGTCTACTTGTCGAATTTTATCTGATTAGCTCTCTTCGTTTCGTTGGTTTCCATTTAAAACGTACGATGAGACTGTCAGACATATTTCCTATGAGCGGATTATGCTCAAAATTTGATAAACATCTACGAATTTGATATAAAGATTATAAACTTACTTTAATCCACTTAGATAAAAGCGTTTTTAAGTTAACTTTTTCCCGGTCAAATAGATATAAAGGTATATAGACAAATCGACATTTTCTGAATGTGTTTTCCCAACTCTGGGAGGACAGAAAGTGGAAGTCACGAGTTCAAAACTGAAAATAAATTACTAATCTTTCTCCGCATTGTTCATCCAACAAAATAAAGAGTGAATTTAATGAAATACCCTTACCAAAATTATCTTTTGAAGTTCCTAAGGGCAGACACAATTTAATCCGGATAAGTGTTTACCAGATCCAAGACATTGAATGAAATCATCTTTCCTCTGTCTTCTTCTCTATCATGTTCCTTCTCATTGATTAAAGGGAGAAATACCTTTGAGAAGTTATCATGTGATATTGCGACCTACCATAATTTGATTACAATTGTTCTTCTTATTATTAATGCCTTTGGCTCATGATTTATAAGATATTTAAATGTACACAACTCAACCAATTTTTTCCACAAAACACCAACTGGTCACCACGGGCGACTATTCATTGGCAGACTATCAGTAGTAATCTGATATATAAGTTATTATGGACTAAATCTATTTCTACATTTTTATTTCTTATAAAATTATACCAAATAATTCTTATGGATGTCGCTTAATTTGTCCTAAAACACTTTGGAAAGAGAATCGGAAAAAAAAAACATAGCTTACGTTGACTGTGCGGTAGATGGATATGCAAACATTTTAACGGAGAGACTTTTCATCTGTGGTTAAAGTTACTATTATTTAAATTATGGACACCAAATTCTGGCAGCGAATTTCTTCAGGAGACGGAATGAGAAATTTAAAGGAGGAGTTTTAGGCTCATGCCTGTTGTTGTAGAGTCAGCAAAATGGTGGTTGACTTAAATCATGGATGGATTTGTTGAATTCCTATGAAAATGATCTACAAAGCCTAACAGAAAACTGCAACTGTCCGCAAGATTGAAAAGGACGTTAATATTGTCTTTTATTGAGACGGTGAATCTTGAAAGAGCCCGACAAAGAGCAGTTGCGTAAATCAAAATTTTCTCTACAGGTGGATTGACTGTCATGAGACAATTCTGTGTCCTCCTCTTTCACCTGATTTAACCTCTTTAGATTTTTTTTAAATGGCGGTTTATTCTAAACACTCCATCCTTAAGGCTACTTGACCAGATTCGAAATCAAATCACCTCTTCTCCCCATGGAATGAATTATTTCAAGTCTTAAACAACCCAATAAGGAATCTCATCTTGAATTTTTTTGAAATTACAGTAGAGAAGACTCAAGTCAATGATTAAGTTTTGTTTCTAGAATTTCTAATAATCTTTTAATTTCTTTTTTCGTGAAGCTTCTGACAATTATATTCTTCAGGTGTCAACCATAGGAAGAAGAAACACGTGATACATACTTAACATTTGGTTAAATTGAATCCTATATTTAAAAAACGTATTCTTGTTAAAAATTATTAGTGTAATTATTAGTTTAAAAATTATTAGAGAAAAATAATTTGCATAAATCGTAACAAAAAAACCCAAATGATTTCGAAAATTAAAGAATTTCAGTGAGTATCATAAGCTATGAACCAGAAGAGATGTTCTCGTAAATCTTCTGAGGCTTACAAATAAGTACAGATTCCCAGATAAAAATTTTGCTTTATTGCTACATTTCAAATAAAAATTTTAAAAAACCCAGGGAAATGGAATGTGTAAAATACATGGAGATGCAACTGTTTGTAAAATAGTATACAGATTGTAGTCCGAATATTGTACCAATGAAGAAAATTTAATAAGAAAAGCTATTTCAACTGTATACAAGCTTTCTTTTGATTTTGACACTTAATTTAAGCGGGGTTCATTTTACTTCTATGCTCATTTTCAACCCAAATGAAGGGTAACATCTGTAATTAAAATGCCCTCTTTGAAAGAAAAAGATGGGTGCATATACATATTGGA
Source organism: Argiope argentata (assembly GCA_026289955.1). Taxonomy (NCBI): domain Eukaryota; kingdom Metazoa; phylum Arthropoda; class Arachnida; order Araneae; family Araneidae; genus Argiope; species Argiope argentata. The sequence continues at coordinate 8,067 of JAOUZG010008156.1, read as the reverse complement.
TGCTACCTTATGCATTTTAAAAATAACAATCAAAAAGTCTTTCAAAAATAAACTCGTCCCGCTTTAAAAGAACTTTTCGTTACTCAGAACACAGTGTTTCAGCTTTTATTCGATAGGCTTCGTTTATGGGATAGTAAAAGGTAAAACTGTTTAGCATTTATAATCTAGACACCTTTATAATTTCAAACCAATTCCATCAAGATATTGAACGTTTGTTAGTCTGTTTCTTTTAGAACCATATTTTAAACGTGACAACTCAAAGTCGCAATGTTTTAATACATTAAATTTTGTATAATATTTTGTGATTACATTCGTAGCTCTGTGTCCAAATTTTGTTACGATCGGTTGGATTAAACGCGTCTGAAATGCAAATTCGATTTTCGGAATATCATCAACCGTAAGCCGAGGATTAATCGTCAAAACGCTCGCCAAGTATCGAACAATATATTCAGTGAAAATGTTATAATTACAACAAAGATTATTTTTTCATAACCATTATGAGCCATAAAACACAATGCACAGGATTAACATATATAGAATAAACAAATTTCAAATTTTGAAATAAATCCAACTAACGATTGACCATCTGTCTGTCTGTGCTTTCAGAAACAAATAAAATTGATAACCCAAAGACAGAATGATGTAACATGTCGAGTTAGGTATGGGATTTTGCGACTACAATTGTAGTTTTTTTTAAATTTTCGTATGGTCGATTGGGAAAAGATGCGTCCAACTCACAAATTCAATTTCCGTATACTGTTAACTGTACGCCAGGGTATCGCCAAAGTAGTTGCAAAGGAGTATTCGGTAGATTCATGCCATAGGTTGGTATTTCGAAACTGTCCCACACCAGTGCTACATATACAAGGTATTCAGTGGGGTAACGTCTTTCTTAGAGAGTATGCGAGAAAGTGTAGGGAAGACCACTCACGTTGGTTAATTAATATGGAAATGCACATCCAAAATTATCTCCATTCGCCATAAAAGTATCTTGAAACTATTTTTGGGTATTTTGAGGGAACTTATTTTCATCCAAGAAATAGGCAAAAACTATTCGAATTAATTCAGACTAATTGTGATCAATGTGCCATGAAAAGATAATGTCTAAGCCCTCCCCCCCAAAAAAAACAAGAGTTAAAAAAAGGCCTTCTCTAGCTTGATTTACCGACGAATGATGCAATTCAATCATGAAGTCTTAATGTTTTAAGGAAATATGCGAATTAAACTTCGATAACACTCTTTTACTTTCTCATAGATGAAATATACAAACAGAAAATATTGTAACTCGAGATTTCAAGAAATTTCCTGCCGCGAAGTTTTTTGCATCAAAAAATATATTTAGAATTATGCTTTTGAAACCGTAAATAAAATGATTCAAAACGCTTTAAGCTGGATGAAATATATTATATGGTTTTTTTTATATCTTATTTGGAGATTTCTACTAGCTTTTGATGGAAATCCCTTCAGAGAACTTTTTCTGCCATTCTGTCTGAATTTTCAAGATACTTTTCCGTTAGCCGGGCGCTAGCGAAAAATCTCCAATTAATGTAGTATATCGCCAAATTCCTTATAGTAATTTTAAAGCAAAAAATCGCTATCAATGTAGAATTTCTTTGGTGATTTTTCGCTTGGCCGGCTAACGGAAGGAAACCGAATTTTAAATTAACATGATGAATATAAAAAGAATAGAATTAGATGGATAACAAATTTTTTTTAATTAACTTTTCATGAATACAAAAAAATTTGTTAATTTGGATGTATTATATTTTATACGTGAATTTAAAACTACTATAATAAATCTGGGTGTCAAATACTGTATTGAATTGGATGGGAAAAATTTCCAAAAAACACAATTGTTTTTCTGTTTTCCATATTAAAAATATTTCAGCGATTAATCAATAAGCAAATTACGAGAGATAGCTCACAAAATTCAATAAAACACATTTTTGGCTAAAGATCGATATTTCAGAACTATATTTCGTCAAAAGTGCAAGTGTACTTACATATTAGACCGTCGACACCAAATGGTCGCCAACAGTTTAGGAACTCATTGGCGACGGATTAAAATTTGGCGATAAATCGTCGACGCCAACGAAACCAACAAAATGGTGGATGACAGTTAACTTGATCAATTTTTTAAAAATAAGGTTGGTTTTTTTGCCCTTATTGGCGGTTTAGCACTTCATTGGCGACGTCCATAAATTTGGTGAGAAAGATCCATAATTTAATTCGTAAGTACCAGTGCAAGTTTGCTGATTAAATGCAATTACATTCATGAATATGTAATTACATTCAAGAATATCTGTTAATATTTCGGGGGGAACTCACACAATCAATTTTTTTTTAAGGATCTCTAACATGGAAGTATTCAATAAAAAGTAAGTCAATTAAAATAGCAAATACGGAAATTATTGGTAACTATAGTAAAATATATGAGTATTTTGAATAACTATTGCCTTATATATATTGCCTAACTATTGCGTAAGAAATTTATGGAAATTATCTCAACATAAAATCTTTCCATTAGGAAATTCGTTTTTTTTTTTTTCAAGCATGATAAAGTCTTAAAAAAAGATCTTATGAGAAATAGATTTTTGTTGTACAATCAACGGCGGTATTGGTGTATCGTGATGATTTGTGACTAACTTAAAAATTTGTTGTGTTGTGTCTTCTGTGTTCCTGTTTTGTGCTTGTGTCAAATGAAATAAGTTTGATAAAATGTACCTGATTGAACTGATTCAAACTACTGGAGCAGCTGGTAGCTACTATCTTTACATAACATAGTGGCGGCCGTGACTGGACTGGACTCCCGAAACGAAACATGAAGGCACTGAAGACACAACGAAAGGTTTTTAAGAACCGCTTTTACGTTTTGTATAAAGAATATTGATGGCGAAACTTGAAAACGAAACTGCTGAAGTGGAAGAATTCTCCTTATTGCAAGTGCAATTAAAGGATAAATTTCAAATATTAGAAGAATATAAGCAGCTAATAGCTACGGATTTACATCAGGATGAAGGGTATGAATCATTGTTTGAAACTGATTTTGTTGGAGCTGAGAAATATCGTGATCGCTTTTTAGAAATAATGTCACACCTGAATTTCAAATTAAAAGTGAAATTGATTTCAATCATTCCAAATTTCAACTCGAGCTAAAGAAGCTCAGTGGAAATGCTTGTATAACCGTTTGTCTTCAATAACTACCATGGCTAGCTTTTAACATTATTTATTTGTAGACATTCACTAAACATAAACAAATACACAAACAGTTATATAACAAAAGGGACAACATAACGAAAACAATTAAGACATTTACGAAAAACAAAAGACAGTCCTCAATCGAGACGCTCTCTCTATGTTGACTGGAGGTCGACTGGCTATGGTGGTCTAGGTGGATAGACTGATCTAGGTGGCGCTGATGTTTCCTCTAGGTAACGTTGCCACAGTTCCATTACATCCTCCCCCTCTGACTTCTTCGTGGCCGTCTCGGCAAGAAGTCAGGTGGCGGAAGTCTTGGCCGTCCTCTTTTTCTAAGAGGAGCTACTGGAGCTACCCGATCTGATGTTTGAAACTGATGTTTCGATCTGATGTTTCGTTCTTGATAAAGTTTCAAGGCTGAAACATGATATTTACCGAGAATTTTGTCTGGTTCATTGGGATCGGCAATATCGTAAGTTGTTGCAGTCACTATCATATAAGGACCGTCCCGTTTAGGCATGAATTTGCTAATTTTCTTCAATGAGCCTTTGCTAACAGGGTGGAGAGTAACCCAGACTTTGTCACCATGAACAAATTTTGGAGTATCTTTACGTTTCTTATCAGCATACCGTTTTTGTTTATCTTGGTGTTTCTCAACTCTTTCTCGTACTTGTACCGTTCTTGCGAACCTTTTTAACCCTCTAAGGGTTATACACGTATTTCTACGTAGCCGCAAGACGTCACGGCAAGGGCGCTGAACGTATTTTAACGTAGGCCGAGAGCCGACACTCTTTCGCTGTGCACGGAAAATAACGTAGGGGGTTGTCTGTTCTCCAAGCGTCGCCGACGCATTTTAACGTTTTTCTTTCCCCCAACAAGTTTGGACATCTTGATGGATCTGAGGGGAGTCAACACAATGGATGTTTTACGACCATTTAAGAATTTCAAAGGAACTGAGGGCTCGAAGGGTCCTTCAGGGCAAAAGGGCGTTTTGAATGGTCACGGAGTAAGAGAGGAAAAAGATCTCGTTGATTAAAACAGGAACAAAAATTTTTCTCAACTTGTGTGTCCCATAAGCGTCTGTGTGTACTTAGATTTAATTTGTATTTATCATTCAATAGTATTTCTTGGATAAAGCTTATTTGAACGAAATTTTGTTTTAAAGTTCCATTGAATTTTTATTCAGAATGCGGTTTTATACTCTCTTGTGATTAAACATCGCACTGAAGCATTAAACTCAAAAGGAATATATTTGAAAAATTGCTATCAATATATAATTAATAAATTAAATATATTTCGCATTTACAATTAAACTATTTTTAAAATGCAAATTTATGTTTTTTACTCGAATCTCTACCTCCAATTATTTTTCTTCGCTCAAAGTAAACAGATGCGATTGAATTTGGTGTTTTAAAGTAGCCTAAATTTTGAAGAATATAATAAAGTATACTGTTAGATTGTTTCTCTTTTCAGATTTATATTGTGTAATAGCATGAAATTATGTGTTCGGTTTTTTATAATGCAAATACTTTTTAAAGTTGTATAATGAACGGAATGAAATAATCTCTTTCAGATTCATAAAAGAAACAATAAAAACATTTTTTTAAAAATTATTTATATCTGGGAAGTTTAGTTATTAATGCTTAGATATTTATTAATATTAGTAACAATTAATATTTAACTTTTAATACTTGGTTATTAGTATTTATACCTTGATGTAGATAAAAGAAATAGCAAAATAAATTAAATTAAATGTTTGAAAAATTTAACTGATAACATTTTAAAAGTTTTGACTCTGTAAACTATCTTAAAATTTATTTTAATAGTTTATCAAAGAAGATACTTTTCTTAGGTAAAACGGTAGATATATAAAATTTAAAAAAAAACTCAAAAATTTCTGCATTTATTTTACAGTTTTTAAGCAATTTTTTCTTTGTTATGCTAAAGAGACTTCTTCATTAGAGGCTAAGATCTGAATGGATAAATAACATAGCTTTTGAAAAATCTTGTGGAAAATGCAGCACGTCTTTTAATGACATGATTTTAAGAACATACTAATGGAAAATAATGCAAATAAAGGCTTCAATGTTGCGTGAACTATAAACTATTTATGAATATGGAAAAGTTTTAGAGTTCATAGCTATGGCTTGAAATCATAAACTGTTATTTACTAAGATCAAATAAATGAATTTACATCACTTTACTCAAATTTTGGCAGGTGTTTCTTATGGAAGAAAACTTCATAAACTGCGCACTTTGGTGTGGAACGATATTAAAAGTTGTCGTGCCCAAACTTGAAAGCAATTTTTATCAAGATTTTTTATTATTATTATTATTATTAAAAGTAATCTAAGGATTTACAATCATGATAAAGATCAATGGTAGTATTAATCTTCATATTTTCTCATATACTTATGCAGTGTAGCGTTATCCGTATTTTTTAGCATATTTGAATAGAAAACAATTACGAATTTTGAATCTTTTATATTGGAGTGAAAATTCGATATTTTTGCAGTAAAGATGTCAAAGCAACGTACCAAACTTCATTTATCTATTTTTTGTATTTTGAAATAATTGCTCAATCACTCACGGAAAGACTGACTCATGGATAATCAACATTTTGACACATTATATTTAAAAAATTTAATACAAATCTACATTTTGATAATTTTGTGCGACCCGTATAATATATCAAGGTGTTTCCGTTTTGGAATATCATGTAAACGCATATACGATTTTTACATACAGATTCAGGCATAAAGATTTCCTATCAACTAGTTTCATCTAATATTTGACACAAGATTACATCTAAATTATTTACAATTAATTTAAGAAAATTGTAATATTTTTACTTACGAGAAAGAAAGAAATTAAAAATTTCACAAATTCTTTGACTGAAATGATTTCTAGTGATTGCTCCTTTTTAATTCCGGCTATTGAATTCAGAAAAGCTTAAAAACAGGATTAAAAAAGATTGAGGGACTTAAAGTGTTTAAAAAAAGGGATTAAGCCATATCCAATATGCTACATTGAACTGAAATTTGAGAAACAAATGTTTATTTTTAAGTCAATTATATAAATAATTACTTGTTTAGCAAATTTTCCAAATAATTTAACGTTTCTAAAAAACTGAATTTGTTAATGTACGTTATCATGTTTAATATAAAATAGTTATACATTTTCAGTTCTTATCCTGCTTTCTAATGTTATTTTTAAAGTTAGTTCTTTAACTTTTAAAATAACATTACCTTTAATTAGTCATTTAGTCTCCATGCATGTTTCTTAAGTCCAGTGTTTAATTTGGTACTAAGATGAATCAATTACTCAATCAAGTTAATTTTTTTTCTTCCTTTGTCTCTTGGAGATCTATTTGATAAACTTTGAAAATTAAGTATCAAGCGTTGTGGATGGGTACGATTTGCTTTCTTTCAGCATTTTATTTATTTCAATTCCTGCTGTTAGCTCACACTCCCCCTATATATATCTTGTACAAATTTTTCATCGTTAATAATATACTTTTTATTCATCCTATCAAGTACAAGTAACTTTTTTAAAACTTGTAGTGGATGACATTTGTGTTAATACAGTTTTTTTCAAATATTAATTAATTAATTTTTTATTAATTAATTAAAAACTAACTTTCTTGTCAAAAATTCGACTACATTTCCCCATATCTAAATAAGTAACGAATTCAGTTTGTTTTTCCCCCACGCCAATGAGATTAGTTTTAACATGTTTTCAGCAGATTATTTTAAACGATTGTGTTTATTTTCGTAATGTTTGATGCAGTTAAAATAAACATTGTAAATTCATCGGTTTTTTTCGACTCATTTTGAAGTACTTTCGAATTAAAATAATTGAGAATAAATACATTAGAAATTTCTAATTTGTATTGCACTGCCCAACTGGTGTAGTAAAATCACACATTTTGAGAAGTCACAATAGGTTTTGAATAATCAATTGCAGTTGAAAATTCAATGCTAGTAGAAATTTTTGATCGTTTATTTATAGTAATTGTAATTATCAGGTCGGGATAACCAGGTTGGTAGGCGTTAGTTTCGCATCCCTTGAGCTGCAAGTTCGAACCCGCCAACCGAAGACTTTCCGTATGTGTTTGTGGTGAACGTTACATTTATCGTGGCCACAAGTCCTCCATGTCGAGAGTGGTGTTACAGTGCGTACTGGAGCAGAGGTGATCGTTCTCTGTTCTAGATCTAAATTACGATCCGTGGAAGAATGAGTGAAGTCCTTCCCATAAAAAGTTTTTTTTGACGTGTGTGAGCTAGAAGTCAGACTTCTGGACTCGGGTGCTCAACAGTTTACTCTCAAAAGTTATCGCACCCCTCCTTCCGTTGTAAAGCGGAACACGAAAATAACAACAATTGTAATAATTTAATAAAAAGTAACTAAAATCGAATTTTAATCTCAAGGAGACACCAGGACGGGATAGCCTGGTTGGTTGGACGCTGGATTCATATCTTTTCGGCTGCGAGTTCGAACCCGCCAGTTGAAAATTGCCATTTGTGGTTGTGAGGCCGCCATCAACTTCATAAATTAGAAAGGGGAAAAAAGGAAACGAATAAACTGTAACAAACAAAATATAATAGTCCAACACCATATGTAGACAGGAAAATTGCCATTATTATAATCATTTAATAAAAAATAACTAAAATAAAAAAAAAATTCCTTTGCTGACCTAAGAACGAATTAATTAAAAAAATTGTTTTTTTGTATTACTTGTTTATAATCTTCTTTCTCTGAGTCTGAGAAACATGAATACCGAATATCTGCAACATAAAAAATTTGCATAAAAACTGTAACAACTGCATAAAAAATTTGGAGACAAAACTTTACGAAAACTAGTTCTAT
>JAOUZG010008141.1:0-13339 GCA_026289955.1 Argiope argentata | reverse complement strand
TTCAGTATTTCCTAGGGCTGTGACACTAGTTCGGAAAATCCAATTCTGTTAAAATCAGCCATTTTTAAAGGTTCAGGAACCTTTAAATCCTTGTCATTTGGCTTACACACACACACACACACACACACACACACACACACACACACACACACACACACACACACACACACACACACACACACACACACACACACACACACACACACAATGTTTCAAAAAAATTATTTATACATATTTAACTGTGCTTAGTATTTTTAAATAGTAGATTGTAAGTCTTGGTTGCATCGTGCAAAAGTTTTCAAAAATTATTAAATCTCAAGAGATAATAACTTAAGTTTTAAATGTATTTAACAAACGAAAACAAGTCTGAAAAACCAATTTTATTTAAAATAATATTTTGTTTTGATTTGGGAATAATCCAAAATAAATTCAAAAGATAGGCATTTTTTTAACATTATATTAATAAAATATTCAAGTTTTTTAAAATCAAAATTATTGAAGAGATATAATTAAAAACATTAAAAGTATTAAGTTCCTCGAGTTAAAAATAAATCATTCTAAATCAACGTTGCTCTAAATAAAAAGAAAATTTTAAACATACCATTATATCCTTATAGAATAAATGGAATCCCGTAATAAATTGTAGCAAGAATGATGTGCGCCATTTTTATTTGCGTATTCTGCCTGCGTTGGGAGATTAAGTTCTTAAGAATGATGGAGATTGTTTTTTTTTCAGGATAAGGAGGCGTAGTGAATTTTTTATGTCTTATTTTCTTCTAGTTATTTATCTATTTTGAAATAGTTTTATTGCAGTCGCTAGTACTGAAAAGAAATTTATTTTTTCCAGAATGTCCTCTTAAGTATAAAATTCTATAAATATTGATAAATCTAAATAACACAGATTCGACAACGTATATTTTATTTATTTTGAACTATGCATATTTAAATTAGTAGAGGTCTTTGTTTTGCGATATGTGATCAATCATGCCAGAATAAAAAGTTCGTCTTTCTAAAAAGTATTGAACACATTAAAAGCGAGCAATAGCGATTTTTTTTGAAATTTTACTATAAAGTTGCTGTATTTTCAGTGGTTTGTATGATGATGTGTCAGCTTTATAATGGAAGGAGAAACGCAGCAGCTTTTGAGGGTAGGGACCCCTGACCTCCACTGGGTAGAGGTCTGGCTTGTAACTCATATGAAGATGACACACATTTATCACAACCACTTGCATAGCTCCTTATTGCAAGGGGGGAGCACATTCTCTCATATCACAAGTAGAACACTGAAAAACAACCATACTCTAACCGAGACTCGAACCCAGGAAGCTTAAATCACGAGGAAGATACGCTATCTCTTTGCCAGGACTTCGGCAGTGCTTCATATTTTTCTATAATTATACAATTAATATTTATTTTTGAAATTATTAATTCTTTATATGTTTTATCATATTTTTATTCGCTAAAATCGTTTATTGTTTATTTATAAATTATGCATCATTTTCAAAACTACTAAATGATGAAGAAAAAAAACTTTGCCTTAATTTTTGCCTCGACATTTGAAGCATAAAATTTCTGTATTTTTAGTAGATTTTATTTTGATTATTTTTATTGAGCACTAATTTTTTTAAACTAACTTCTGAATCTCCTAATCTAAAACTTTCTCGTTAATTTTTTTTATCTGTAATACATTTTTTAACTTTTACTGTCTTTCATTTGCTATCATTAATTCTTTGCTCGTGTTTTATGTTAATATTTTTTAACCAATCTATTTATGTTTTCATTTAAAACGATTAATCAAAATCCTAAAAGCAAAGGCGGAGTGAGTGTAATATAATGTTGAATAAGCTCTGGAACCGATGATCCTCCAAATTCTAAGAAAATTCTTCACCATTAAGCCACTGCAACTTAGTAAGTAATTGATTCGAATAGATGGATGGGAAGAGGCAAGAATGAGAATTGTCTTGGAAACGAAATAAAATATCACATTAATAATAAAATAAATTATATATCTCATTAATATAAATAGTGTATATGTTGAAACCTTGACTTTACACAGAGTCGAAATAGAGCAAGTAATATACAATACATTTTCAAAATAGTTATAAGATTATTTTTTCTCATTAAAAATTAGATATTTTACATTCGAATCAATTTCTCTATATTAAAACAAACTTTTTTTTCATGTTTGGGAAATACAGAATTTCTTAACCAATTTTCCAATCGCATTCCTTTCGAACAAAAAAATAATTAAAAATTACATCCATTATGTATTCCTAATGCCGATGCGTCGTTGTAATATTTTCCTATTTAAATTAACTCTTATTGATGTTACTTATATCTCTTGTCATAGATAAGCCCTCTGATGAAGTCAGAAATTTTAAACTGAGTTCGGGCAGTTGCTTCAGAGGGTAAAGGTCCCTAAGCTCTATGAAAATGACACTCACAGACTCTTTTGCACAGCCCCGTTACAGAACGTGCTCTTTCACACACCTCACAGAGAGAACACAGGTTAATTAACTACCATACCTGAACAAGGACTCGATTACAGGAAGCACAGAACACGGAGAAGACGAGCCGTCCCTAAATCAGGACGCCGGCTGAATTAACTATGCATGTGTTAACGGGTTTAAATTAGGATTTCATAGTAATTATCACTTTCAGTAATACAGTTTTTTTTGATTTTAGAAAATAAATTATTTTAATAGTTATTCATAGTATTAAATTGAAAATAATTATAAATTATAAAATAATGTTTGACTGATTTTTAAATTGTTTTCTTAAAATGAATGACTTTATTATTTTGAAATGAAATGAAGGAAAGGAAAAATTGAAGAAATCGAACACAGCAATTTAGATTTGATCATTTAACCGCATCATGTGAAATTAAAAGATTAAAAAAAGAATGAAAAATAAATTCCACATTTTTTTTCGTGCAACAATTAAAGAGTGCCTCAAAACATTTTTATGTTTATTGTTTGTAAAGATGTTTCAAAGTAACGATTTGTAAATTTAAAAAAATTAACTTTCAAAAAGGAGTTATTCATATTTCAATAAAAAAACCACTTAAAAATGCGTTTGTAATGAATTAAATAAAAGTACTGAAGTTAGTTTTCATAAAAATAAAAAGAGCAAATTTTATTGCAATGCAAGTGTGTTATTATCACTCTTTGTTTCAAATTTTGCCCACTGGATATTATTCAATGTTTTATGAGTTGCAGCAACAACAACAACAACAAAAAAGAAGCAATGGTTTTAGATTTGAGTTAGCTTTCACTTTTTTACACTTTTACACTGTTTGCTATTTTTATTGGGCGGAAATCCTTAAGATTTAAAAGACGTGATTTATTACTTGTAGAATGAAATAAATAAAAGAACTGAATGCAAAACAGTATTTTCATTCATAAGGCTATCACTCAGAGAAAAAGTAAAAACATCTAAAAATTGATAAAATGTATGGTCATAAATATGAAATGAACTACAACTACATTTCTAAATAATTGCTTCAGAAAAGAAGATGATACGTTTCATTGTTTTCCCTTTCTATAAATGCTATTCATTTTAAACATAGATTTTATAACAATTCATATATATTTTTTCAAAAACAATTGAAATGTTGACCATAAATTTATATGACAAATAATGTGTTCACTGATAACATAATATAAAACTTTTGTACTATTTTACTTCTTGCAAGAAAGTGGGCATTATGGAAGTACCAATAGAAATGATATTTTGAATGAAATGATCATCAAGATATCAATGAAATTTAAATTCTTATTTTTTAATCTCAAAATAGTATAAAAAATAACAACAATTAAAAAAGACAAAAGTGCCTTAAACAATTAAAGGTCTTATTGAAAATATTTGGGTACTTAAGAAATTCTATAAAATATACATAAATTATCGATGCAATATACTTTATTTAACGCATTTACTTTTATAAGTTTTGTCTGATACAATAAAATAAATACAGTTTAGCAGGCCAATCCAGTCAATTTTCTTGTTACAGAAATTATTTGGTGGGTATACGGTAAGGTAAAAAAATTTCCCGTTAGAGAATGGAAAAAGGAACTTCACTTCCGTATAAGACGCGAAATGCAAATACTAAAAATATGTCTAAGGTATAAAGAAGGAAAGGCTCTCTTAGAAATAAAGGAGACACAGACAAAAAATAGCTATTTAATTAACAGCAACAGTGCAGTAGTGCTTGGTTTGAAATGCCAACATTTTTCCGTATAGAGAGCAATTGATGCTCGGGTGAGAGATCTGGAATATTTAATCTTTCGACAAGCTATGATATAAGATGAAATTTCCCAGAAAATCTTCCAGATCTCGATATATAATAGAGATATGGCAATTCTTGCAATCTCCAGAACTTTTATTTTTGTCTTCAAATCACTAAATGGAAATAAGTCAAGGTCGAGGTTATAAGCTTCACAACAATTAAACTTTCATTAAGAATATATGTACATTTTTCTTTCCAGCGATGCGATTAAGATTGCAAATAAGCAGTGATGCACACACGCAACATTATAATGATTTAAATCACACATTAACATTCAAGAGAAATCTCTTTTGAATTTTAATTTTAGTATTTTTGAGAATATATCTTGAAAAGCAAACTGATACAGGGATAGAATCAAAATTTCTCATATAAATAAATTTAACCGACATGTTCAAAGGATCAATTAATAGAATAAAACCATTAATTAATAGATCAAGTCATTAATAGACTAAATATGCATGAATAAATTAAATCTCTCTCTTTCCCTTTCTATACATATGTGTGTAATTTTAACACTAAATTTATAACTGAATTTAGGTGTTTAATGTATGTTTTAATAAGAAAGTGATTTAATATTAAAAATAATCCTTCAATAAATTAACAAATCAGAGGAATAGGCTTATCTAATATGGAAAATTATCCTAAATAATTGCCATTAAATCTTCCGGTTTTAAAACGGTTTCATATAAGAATGCTAAATGTAGTAAATTAGCTATTGGTTTTTTATTGCTCATTAAAAGCAAGAAACATAATTCAAATTATTTTATTTGCCTTTTCAAATAATATATAATATTTATTTATTAAATATATTGAAATTATCAAAATTAAAATAAATAATATTAAAAATTCTTCAAATATATTTACTATTTTATTTTGCTTTGATATTGGCTGCTCAGCTAAACTTAAATACTACATTTAGAAAAAAAAAGAAGAAAAAAAGAATAGCATTTTATTTATGGATCTATTGCGACAAAAATGTGTTAATTATAAATGTTTCATCTTCATTTTCATTGTGCTTGGAAATGATTGTGCACTATTTGAGTGAGTATTCGTTGGTACAAGTAAAAATTTCTAAAGGCATGAGTTATGTCAAAACATAAAACCCGTGTATTTTTTGGTAGTACCAACTATTTCAAATATATATTACATTCATATGCACATATATTTGGGTATATACATATGTAATGTATATACATTTAAATATTTATATACATTTTGTAAAGACTTGGAGCTTTACTTTTGAACACTTTTCTTTTGCCATCTTCTTTCACAAAATTATTAAAGTGGATAAATATTTCCTTAAGGCGACCAGGGATTTTTAAAATGACTTTTTGCAATTCTTACCTTATAAATTTGAAATTTTACAGTCATTAAGAGTAACACTACAGGAGATGGCGAATAAAATGTTAAAGCATTACATCAATTTATTTATGAATTTGGGGGGGGGTAATATAAGATAGTTTTAGCGATAAATAACTTTAATGAAAAATGTTTGCTCCAATTTTTATTATTACTTACTCTAATCCTTTTGAAACAAAAGTTGGAATTAATCTTAAGTTTGAGTACGAAATATCAAAATTAACCAGTATACAACTCAAAACTACTAATTTTTAAAAAAAAGTTTAAGTAGTTTGGAGTTATTACATTGGTTAATTTTAATATTTTGTGCTCAAACTTCAAAGTTATTCCCAATTTTTGTTTCAAAAGGGTTAGAGTAAGTAATAATAAAAATTGGAGCGCTTTCGAACAAATTTGGAGTGCCTGGAACAATTTTCGTTAAAGTTATTTATAGCTAATATTATAATATAATAACCTCCTAACTCATAAATAAATTAATATAATGCTTTAACATTTTATTGGTTATCACCTATAGTGTTACTCTTAATGTCTGTAAAATTTCAAATTTCTAAGGTAAAATGGCAAAAAGTCATTTTAAAGATCCCTAGTCGCCTTAAAATGAATTATAAAGATAGAAGCTTTTTAATTATATTTTATACCATTACAATTCAGTGTTAAGGGATCATAAACGATACACGACTCAAAAGACACATTGACTCATACATGAAGAAAATGGAAATGGAAAATCCAATTACTCAGATCAGGAAGGATTCTGCGCAGAAGCTTTTCCTCGGATTATGCTTAGGTAGATTACGTAATCATTTTCTGTTTCGCTCGATTTTGAATCACTGAAAAAAAATTATTTCATCCGCAAGAAGCGATAAAGCCCACTTAATGATCCGTTATTATTTCCCACTTCCTTTTACATTACGAAACTGCTTTTGATTATATTGTTATTTCCCAGTCATTACTTTTAATTCTAATAAAGATGATTCTTGATTTTTCACGTATTGTTTATTTAACAATACCAAATTATTGATTCGCTACTTGGGAATCTGTTTGCCATTCTGCTGTTCAAATAGAAATTTTTGATGAAAAACAAATGGTTACAAAAATAATTTGAACTTAATATCTAGTATCAAGACGAGTTCCTGTTTTTCCCTCTTTCTCTCCTTCCCCTTAAAATTCAGTTTTAATTCAAACATTTAAGCTAATGCAACTGCTTAATTGTACTGCTATCGGGTGTACGATATATTTCTGAAATTTAAAAAGACACCAAAACAGCATCAAATTCCCAAAGATCCTGATATTAGGAAAATTTACAAATGCTACAAAAAAAGATGCTTTTAATATTACAATTGCTCTAATTTTCTCATTATTACTTTTAATTGATTCTTATCCTTTTGTATACTTTAGAACAATTCTAAATAATCAATTTGATTTTTAAAAATCTGCTTGTAGTTCTATTGCCAAATAGAGATTTGTTATGAAAGAAAAAGAAATAATTAAAGAAGTAATTTTGAACTTAATATCTAGTCTGAAGACGCGGTTCCTCTTACTTTTTCTCCTCTCATCAGCAATTAAAAGTCAGAAAACTGAAATTTTGAAGTATTTCAAAATTTCAATTCAAATATTTAAGCTAATGCAATGCTTGATTTCACTTGATGTCGGGTGTCCGATACATTCAAGAAATTCGAATAACAACACATCATTTAATTCCTAAAGATTGTGATATTAGGAAAATTTGCAAATGTTGCAGAACAGACACTTTTAACATTGTAAATGTTCGAATTTGTATGCGACGTTTTTAGAGAGACGGATTGTTTTCGTAAATTGAAACCCGGATTGCTTGGTATCCCCCACCAAAGTTACATCAGCATTAAATTATCTGTCAGAAGAAAGTGCATAATTATCTGAAAAGAATAAACGATTGATGTCTCATAATGTTAGAAAGCATGTTTTGGAAGCTGAAATAGTGATTGCCAAACAAATAGAAAATTTAAGATGAAAGCGCAATATTTTATGTCTCAGCCTGTTTTACTTACATAAGAACATTTCATTATTTTCTTAAAAAAGGGAATAGAAAGTTTAAAACTGTTAAATACTTTAGTTAAAAAATAGATTAAAAAATATGAAGCTATCAATTCAACAGAAAGTTTCAAAAGGTATTAATGAAATTTCAAAATCATTTAAAGTATTTATCCAGTGTAAAATGTGAAAAATGAAAAAAAGAAAGATATATTTCATTCCATCTTTTAAAATCTGTTTTTCGAAGAGGTTTCATAATTTTTAAGAGATATTTCCTATACCAAGCAATTTTATCCAAATTTCAAATTTGATATTTGTATAAAATCATTTTAATGTTAATGCGATAGATTATATGAGGCTTTAACATTGACTGATTTAAACTTGGTAGTGTATTTCATGACCTACTTTATACATAAAATATTTAATATTTTATAGCTCATTTTATAAACTACCAAATTAAGAAATAATAATTTTAAACTTTAAATTATGTCCGTCTTTTAGCCTGATAGCCACAAATGCTCTGAGTTAAATTGATAAAATTAATATGAGTTTTCTATACCAAATTTGCAAATTTTTCGAAGTTTGATACAAATTTATTTAAGGGAAGTCTGACTAATTGGTTTCCAATTACAAATGGACATGATGTCTTCAATACTTAAAAAATAAGACGTTTATATTTAATAGATAAATTTAACATCAAAAATACAGAACTGTATCAAATTTTAAACACAGTCTTTTCAAGAGTTGGTCATCGGTCGGTCAAGATTTTTCAATATATGTGAGCCCTATAACTCTAAAATAGATTGGTTTAAATTAATGCAATTTATTATGTGATATTGGTATCAAAAAGTTCATTTAGAGGAAGTTTGTCTCGTTGACTCTCCCATTACAAATGAGCCCGATAACCCCAACCCTAAAAAAGTTATATGGATATATTTAGTATACAGATTTCAAATCCAAAATACAGATAGTAAATCTGTATGATAAATAATTTAATTCTTTAAATTTTGATAGAAATATAAAATATCGATCTTTATCAAATTTTGCACATAGTGTTTTAAAGATTCTGTCAATATTTCCCAATGTATGTGAACACAATAACTCAAAAAGCAGTGACTTAATCAAATTTAGTATGCGATCTTGTTATTAAAACTATTGGTCTCTGCTTAACTTCTGCTTGGGTTCAAGCAATCAGAAAAAAAGCCTTTAAAATGCGTACTCGCTTCTTTATCTTAAATTACGAAATATAAAGCGCTCATGTGTTGGACATGGAAGGTAAAAACAAGAAAACTTATGTTATCATGGTTTTGCCATCCCGTAAAATACTTTGCAAGAAGGGTTTTAATATTTATATTTACTAACAATATATGTAAAACTGCGTGCGTTTGAGTCCGTTTATGTGTCGGCCTCTACAAGGCAGGCAGTTAGAAATACCAGAAAAAACTTTAGATGAAAAAACTTTAGATGCTGGAAATATGCATTTAAGACCGATTTCCTTGAAAATTCAATCAAATTATTGAATAATTAAAAATTAAATAAAGTTATGGTCCTTTTTTCACAATAATCTTCAAGATTGATTGTAAAAAAATATTTACAGCATTTTATAATTCCATTTATTATCTTTTCAATCAGGGGACATTTTTGTCTTATAACGTTTATTACTCGTTTTTAATTATTTTTTATATACTTCAAACATATTTTGAAACAATATATTTCATAACCGAAGTGAAACTTAAAACCTTAGGAGCATTGCTATTAATATTTCATCTTGGGTTTTTTTCTATTATCATGATCAAAATATGAAAATTCTACTTAATTTCCACTTTTACATAAAGTAGTATGCTTAGTATAAAGTCTGCTTTTAATAAATTATTTGATATTTAACAATGAAGAGAATATCCTGAAGTGCTTCTATTTTTAAAGACTACTGCCTTTTCCTGGGACATGATCTGCTTTTTAAAGGGGTAGATAAAAAATTAGAGAAATACAAAGCGCAATAAACAGAAGGATGTGAAGAGTTTGAAATAATATCAGTTTATAATTATCAAAATTTGAAATTAAAAATATTTTTTTCTCGAAATAATTGAATATTTTAACAACTAGCAATCTCAAAGAATAGCCTGATTGCCGAAGGTCGAAAGTCTTGTCCGAGGATCTGTGATAATGTTTTAGGAAGATTGCTTCTGTTAGTAAATTATAGATATTCCGATACACTTCAGGCAATGAAAATATTATTCTTTAATATATCGTATTGATAAGTATCAAGATAATATCTCGAGCTGGAAAGTATCGAGAGCAAGGCATAAATACAGTGCGTATTAGTATTTTTTTATATATATGATATACTTTGGATTCAGTTTTCGGCCTTCCGATGTTACAAATATAGAAGAATAAAATATTCTAACTGCAAGGATAATTAAAGGTGTTTGATTTGTTTGTAATAGTTCTTCTAGTATCTGCTTCATTTGGACATTTTTTTCTAATTACTTTTGTAAATATATATAAAAAATAATTTGTAGAAAAAATCTAAAATTTTTTAGAATGTATGGGAAAATCCAAAAGAAATGCACAAATTAGTTTATTATTCATTAAAAACGTTCGGTTCCTTCTTAAGTGTCGAAATCTGAAACACAATCCTTTGTGATTGGGAAATTGATGAAGGTCTGAAGGTTTACACTTTGATGCCGGACTAATTAGATTTAACAATAAATGGGAAATTCCGATTATTAAAATTTCAGAAACTAATATTTGTTCATATTTCTTACGACTTTATTTACGTAATATGATGTTAATGATGTTTAAACATTTCGAAGGTCACATAATAGCTATATAAAGCATGACATTAAAGAGAACTTCTATACCTTCATCATGAATCAGATGTGGATGCTACTTCTTCTGTTGGGGGGAACTTTGGTTCTTTTTTTCTCAAATGCTAATGCATCAGTTGGGATCGAGCCGATGGATACTGCAGGTGGTAAGTACATTTGAATGTGTCATTACAGATTTCTCAAATTTGAGCCTTCCAATCTTTTGCTCTCTTGTGCAGTATTATCATGACAGCAAAATGTTGTAGTTTCTGCTTAAATTAAGGATGAATGTACATAAGTATGTATGCCAGTGTACGTGCTGACCCTGTTTAGGCCAGACAGTACCTAACAAACCTTGGGTGGTAGAAAGCCATGTTTTTGAAATTTAGAATTTTTATTGATTAAAAATCAAGTGAAGCTTTAGAATACTTTTAGTATTATTTCTGACGATTTTATAACCCAAACGTAGTTTTCACATCAGTTTAAAATTCAGAAAAATATCTTTTTGATAATTGCATTTTTGGTAGTGAATTAATTAAAAAAATTAATTTACTAAGAATCATGTGAGCACATTTTCCATCATTACATTTGATATAACACAAAAAGAGTTAACCTACACAACGCTTAAAACGGCGATGAGAAATGTCAAACTTTTCATCAACGTGTTGTCAAGAGTTGACAAAAGTTTAAATCAAAGATTTAAGCCTACTCCCAAAACAAATCGAATCTAGAAAACGAATAATTTTCGGTACATATCTATAAGAAATGTGATAAATATTGAAAATGATATTTTCAAAAAAATAATAATAATAACAAATGCAAAAATTACGTTTTCTGTACATTCTATATAACATTAATTGAATTATTCTATATTGTTTAAGGCAAATGTGATTTATATGTGTACAGGATTTCCAATCTTATCTACAATATATCCACTATCCCACATTTTAAATCTTTATTAATGAGCTAATGTAATAAAAAAAATTAGATTTTATGTATTTTGAGTCAACTCTTCTAATGAATTATTATTTTTATATATGTTTATACAGACTTTCAGTACTATAAGTTTTGTTCTATAAAACAAAAATATAAAACTATATAAGTAAATAAAACACCACTTTCGCTACCAAAACTCAATCAGTTATTAAAATTTGAATATCTGTATTTTATAACATGTTAACACCGGCGTTAACAGGGAACAAGGAAGAGTGTCTCCTTCGTGTTCTAGGCGTCACGGGCTCGGCTCCCGGTTATGGCATGGTTGTTGTTCTGGGTACGAGCTGTGTGAATGTATCCCCCTGTAAAAAGGAGCTCTGCAAATGAATGTGTGTGTGTCATTCTCGTAGGAGCTAGAAGTCAGAGTTCTTCCCTGTTGTTCTCAAGGGTCCATATTCTGAGAAGCTACTGCAACCCCCTCTTTCCTTTGTAAAGTGGACACCATATAATCATTATCATTACGTGTACACTCAACACGGAAAAAGTAAAACATTTTGTGCTATAACGAGTTTATTTGGCAGGAGTAATAAGTAATGGCAATTTGCAATTTGAATTGCAGTTTTAACAAAAAAATCAAACACATTCGTAAATTTCTAACAGTTGAACCATTGTCCCAAACTTCTTGCCATCGCTTTAAGTTCAATATATTTAATATACTTTTAAGATGGATTCTTGTAGCTGAACATTGAGCAGGGATACTATAGAAAGGAGTTTCTTAGCTAGGGAATAAGCAACCTTGTTGCCATTATGGCTTCAAGGAGTTTAACATATCCTAACTAAATCGAAGAGTGTCATAGGAGTATGGCTTTAATATCATGTACAACTGGACTTCAATGCTTATTCTTTGCATATGCTATCATTCTGAAATATGTAATACCAAACGTATCATTTCTAATGCGATTCGTAATTCAATCATATGATTAAAGAATCTTTTAAAAGAAAATGTAAATCGCATGCCATGTATGGCAAACAAGGAAAAAAAAGTTCTTCACCTTGTTCATTTTCAAGAAATGATATTTTGATATATTTGTGATGTGTTTTTATTTTTCAGGTTTCTGTGAAAGCGAAAGATTTGGTAAAATTCCTCTGAATGAAAGCAAATACGACGATGAAAACTGTCTGAAAATCATGTGCAAAACTAACAAGCTCATTAAATTTGGGTAATTGATCTGGTTATTATTAATTAGTTAATGATGTATTTTTTCATTCTTACTTATTGAGAATTTAAATGCCTTAAGACGAAGCGTGAATTGCGATAACACAACTTCTGATGAATCATTTAAATTTCACGATAAAGCAAATCGATATTATGGCAGATCTACAATGAATAAACTGCTTTGAAAGCTAATGTCGTACTCTTCGCCTTAGTTGGTGCTACTTCAAACAAGCGATGCTTATTTCGGCTTAAATCCACTGATGCATCAATAGGCTTGTCATGACCAGTGCCATTAATAACAACAACAACACATTGACTTTTTAATTTTCTTTTTCCAGTTGTGGTAAAGTGTTTGTTGAAAGTAACCGGAGCTGTGAGGCGAAGCCGAAAGATGGACAGTATCCAGAGTGTTGTGATATAGTTCTTAAATGCTACTAGTAAGGTAAGATTGTAACGGTTGATGCTAAATTTTGGTTTAAAAAATTCTTTCTTTCTAACGAACAATCATGTTGCTTCATTATAAATCATTTCTTTATTCACTATAAATAATTCCTCGCTTCAATATGAATCATTTTTTTCTTCACTATAAATAATTTCTCGCTTCAATATAAATAATTTCTTTCTTCACTTTAAATAATCCCTCGCTTCAATATAAATCATTTCTTTCTTCAATATAAATAACTTATTTCTTCTCTATAAATAAGTTCTTTCTTCACTATAAATAATTTA
>JAOUZG010008134.1:0-19920 GCA_026289955.1 Argiope argentata | reverse complement strand
CCGGGGACCACAGTGCACCGCCCGTCTAATGGGTCGCCACGCACGGCTAACACGTGGGGTTTTCGGCTGTCCATGAGAAGCAAGAAGCAAATAGATCGGCGACAGCTTCTCATGGAGAGCTCCCTCGCTTGCCGTCGAGGAAAAGAAGGATAAAGCATACAGCAGAAGGCAAAGAGGAGGATAAAAATAAAGGGAGTAAAGATCCCTGGGAACCTCGGGATTGGGACACCCGTACCCACCTACAGTAGGTGAGCCCCTGAGGGGATGGAGGGTTTAGAAGCATTAACATCAAGGATAAAAAACAACAACAAAGTTTAGGGGGAAATCAATGAGACCGAGACAATTTTACATAAGGTCGCTAAAATAAAGGCCTTCTTGACATTTATTCTTTTTCAGTTAGTAACTGAAACAAAATGGTACATCACTGGTACGCCTATCTAATATCGTGAAGAGCAACAACAAGCCCGAAGGAGTTCCGCAGCACGATTAAACTAATGTTGGAAGATATTCTGTAGGCAGTTTAAGCCAGAACAATCTACAAAGTCATGGGAGTGAGAAGTGGAGGAGATCTCCACAGGACAGCACATTGCAAAAGATCCCGTATATGGTCTATAATGCTCATGTCAGGAGAATTCGGTGGCCAAGAGAGGTAAATAAATTCAGAAGAATTCTCCTCAAGCCACTCGGTAGTTACTGTATAACTGCGGAATCCTGTTGGAATCGACCACATCTGACAGAATGCACACTGAACATGAATGCGTGTAGAGGGTCAGATAGGATATTAAATCCCCACTGACCAGTCTAGATTGAGTCTACAAACATCAACGGTCCCATTTCATACCACTTGCACAGACCCTTACCCTCACAGAACCTCCACCAGCTTATAAGCATGAAAAATCCATAGATTCATGGCGTTTTCTCCACAACCGTATACATCCATCCACGCGATATACTTGGAAACATGACTCCTCAGACCGTACAATGTTTTTCCAAGCATTAAGAGTCCATTAACGGCTTTGACGAGCCCAAGTAAGGTGCAGAGCTTTGTATTGTTGAGTCACCCGAGGTACAAGAGATGATTTGGGGCCGTGAAAGCCCATATCAATTAGGTTAAGTTGCATAGTGCGAACACTGACACTTGTTGATGGGCCTGAGTTCCACACTGCAATAATTTGGAGAAATGTTGAAAGTCTATCTCGAATAACGATTCTTTTCAGGCATAGATGATCCCCTTCTATCTAGGCTTTTTTTAAAAGTCACACCTTTGTCGGAAATTTAAAGCTTTATTGGAAGCCTGGTATTTGTAGTAGAAATGGTTGGGGACTGGAAACCAAATTTCATCTGTACTTCGGAAATGCTGTGCTCTCTCTCATACGCCGTCGATTAGTCACCATTAAAACTAACTTAATTCTCAATAAATTGCCATTATAGCAGCAAGAATCGATGTACTATCCTCCTCAGAGACCTGTTGTCTTATGTACTCACAGTCTATCGCATCGCGTTATGCTTATTGGCTGATCACCATTGCCACCTCTATTATTTGCATATGACCTGCTATACCAGTTTTTCTGGCTCCTCAGTGTATATCGCTGTGATAAGCAAATCGCACGAATAACTACAAATCTTTGAGTGTTCCTGAAGTTTGTTGTTCGATTTCCATTTGTATTTCAGTGGACTTTTTTCCCCACACGATATTATTTTGTATGGAGCGTTTTCTTATACAGCTATAAATTAGCCTTTATACTTATGCTAAGCCTTTTGTGTTATTACTGTGTGAATCCGGCTTATTTTCTTACTTCTTTATCAGGAAGCTCCTGTAGTGGTCCAGTATAGCCAAATCTGGCTCTTGCGCCAATAAACCCCCAACCAACCAACCTGTAGTGGTCCTGTTTAAGTCTGCAGTATTCGATCACATGTTCTGAAGTAAAAATAATTTGTTACTGCAATTATAGCCTACTCCTATAATTCGTCCACTGTCTTTTGTAATACTATGTGTACTAGAAAATTTATATGCAAGCCTTCTTTCGATTTTACAAAATTTATTAGTCTGAATTTCATTTATGGCAATTTGACATTATCTATGAATAAAATATTTGTTCAAAATACCTTCTCCGAAAAATCGCATATTCTCCTTTAAGAAACCAGGAGTTTAACTTTCTCTCCATCACGGAACAGACAACACACTTTTCTTGCATCCGTTAATGAAAATTCGAACCGTTTATTAAACAGTGCATATACCTGAAAATGCCTATACTGCCACATCAGATAAAAATGAAAGAGAAACATAATGAATATGTTTTCAATCATACATGTATGTCTCTCCGTTTTCACTTTCATTTGTTATGCTGAGTCGAAAATTCCTCGATCCATCCATTTATTCATTTCGCTTCGCTTTTTTAACCAGAAAAATTCTTATTCGAATCATTTTATCTGAAAAAAAATACAACTTTTTTTCATACTTTTCTTCTTATTTGTGATTTTGACCAGTGTAAGCAGCTATTGTAAATAGTATCTATTATTTATCTTTAATCTTTACGTTAAAATCTCAAACCCTTTTGGCAATGTAGAATTTTTCTGATAGAAGTGTAAAAATCGTTACATTTATATAATCAAATGGAATTATCAGCAACTTGGAACTTTTTGACGAAATGACAAAATCACGTGCAACAAATGAAAAGGAAACATAGCTAAATTTCGCAAGCTTTCAATAAAATGTTTTGAAGAACGACATTTAAACGTATCATCACCGCAAATGAACTTAAAACGTGATTTCAAATTTACGCTCCATTTCCTTACAAAAAATATTTCTTTAAATGTTATTTAATAACCTTTATTATTTTAAATAATCTTATATTTATAAGCATCTGTGAGTAGAATGCAGAATTTGCAACGTTGTACTTATGGAATTTCTAAATAAATTAATGAATAAAGAATCAAGTATCATAAATGGGACTTCAGGCCTTTACGATAAATGCTTGACGTGTAGAACTTTATCCATATTTTGTGTGGATGAATTTTTCTTATGTTTTTATTATAAAATTTCTGTATGAACATGCGTTTTGCAATTTCTTAAATATTTACCTTTCAATTTTCTTCTTTGAACAGTTCAAGTTTATATTTAACAGTCATTTTATTTATCAAAATGTTATTTAACTAGACAAAATGAGTCCAGTTAAGATATATTTCATTATTCTATTAACGGGAACGTTTAATCATTTTTGTAAGAATTTTAAATCCTGTATATATCATAATAATAATAACATGTAACGGCATCTCTTACTTGAATTTAAATTCGGTTTAATTTCTTAATTTTTGTATTAAATTAGCCTATACAATTTTATTCTTCAATTTTCGTTGTTTTCCTCATCTGAATGCCCATTTTATTTAATAATCCTCGCACTTTTCACATTTCGGGCGATTGAAACTTCTAAAACCTACGGCATAATTTTGTAAATACCCAAGATCCCTTTTTCTAAATAGACAAGTGCTATAGAGGTCATTATCAGAATTCTTCAATAAATGCTCTAAAGAAAAAATTTAAATTTTTTTCGCTTTTGTCATTTGTTTTTCCCGTGTCTGAACCATGCACTCACGCGGGAAAATAAATTGATTTCAAATTTATCTTCTCATCTGCTAAGTGCTTCAAAATTATATTAAACCCATAAATTCTTTTAATATTTGACTTTTTAATTTAGCACCGATAAACGGTTTTCAAATTTAACATTGGCACGATACTTCTTTCCAATATATACGATAATTTTGAGAAAAAAACAAGGTGAAGTATTATATAGAAATGTGGAATTCATTCAGTAAATAAAAATTATACTGCCTTATAATATAGCTCATGAAAATAACAACTTCGAATTTATTGAAAAGAAATTTTAATATTTTTTTATAAATTAGTCTGAAAATTTAATTAATGGCTGAATTGAAAAGAATTTTAAAAGGCAGCTCATTATTTTATTTTTTAAACTTTGTTTGATAATCATTTTGTATAACTTATTTTAAAAGTACTCGGGGAAAAATATTTTCCAATTCGAATTTAATCGGTATGTCACTACAAATGCCGTTTGTTCATACTATCTTAGGGGCTTTTTATAGCTTTATTCACTGTGTAACAGGTTCATTTCTGTTCATAAATTCATCTAACCAATAATATCATAAAATAGAGTAAAAGCGTTTAAAAATGAAAGTAGTTTTTAAAGTTTTCATCAGTGTTTGATTATGATGTTAACACATGTATAGAGGTTTTTTTATTTATCAGTAGTTGATTATAATCTGAATTAAAAGTTAAAAAAAACAGTGAAAACTGGATTCATTATTTATAAGAATATTAATTTATTACTAATATAATTTATACATTTTTTTCAGTATTTTGTTTTATTCAGTTTCTCTAACGATAAATAAAATCAATAAACAATTCAAATTATGAGATCAGGTTAAATAGCGCCTTTCCTATTCTTACGTTAAACGCAACTTAATATTGGGTTAATAAAAACCTATAAAGGGAAATATATTTGGAATTAATTCCTTATTCATATACATTCATTAGTTAAAAAATATTCCTAAATTTAAAAGTTATTGTTCATAATTTAAAAGTTATTTTTTTAAAAAGTTAACTTTTAAATTAATTGTTTCTCAAGTTTCAAATTAATTTTATTTGACATTGAAGAATATAAAATTCGCACAGAATGTTAAAAAGAAGTATAGAAACGCCATTTCCTTAGAATTCAGGTACGGTACGGTATGGTGTGGTTTGGGTTATTGGCACAAGGTCCAGTTCAGGACAAGCTGCGCCATTCACAAAGATGTTAAAAAGCTCCATTATAAGAAGAGCTTAGAATTCAGGTGTAATGTGTTAAAAAGTTCAGAAGAATTATTTCTTAGAATTCAGGTGTAATCTGTAAAAGAAAAAAACATTAAGTTGTTTTATATAACAAAGAACTGTTCAAAGTGCTGTTAATTAAGCTGAGTCAATTATTTCTTGATTTTGTATTTATAACGAAAAGTTTTTATGCCTTTTTTCTTACTAAGACGCATTCAGTAAATATTATTTAAAATTATAAAAAGAGTTCAATATTTTTTGTATATTTTTTGCTGCTGTATTGCTAGATAAAAATCAAACAATTTTCTTAATTAGGGATTTTCCTTAAGCTATAAATAAATTTAAATAACTATTAATGAAAGGAGGACAATGTTTTACATAGAAGCAAAAAACCCCGAAAAAAATGGAATGCTATTTTGTAATATTATTAAAATTCTGAATAATAACTTAATTATAGTGAAAATTCTATATTTTCTTGAAACAAGAGTCTCCTATCAACTGAACTCCTCAGATTAAATAAAGAAAATAGATATAATCGTTTTTTAGTTACTATGGACGGAGATTCCCCAATGATAAATTTTTTGTATGGTGTGGAGACTTCTCAAAATATCAATCGCATTTTTGGCGATCAGAATTCTTTCTTCCCATTTCATGCTCGAGAATTAAAAAAAAAAGCTTTTGTAAGTCAAAGTAAAGACTATCGGAGAAATTTGGGGTTTGCCATCATCTCGTTGTAAAGTGAACTCCTTTTCGAAAACGCCCTCTCGTTTCGGATTACTAGAATAAACCTGACTCAATTTATTACCCGGGGATGAATAAAGGGAAATTGCTCTATTCCCTTTATTCATCCAACAATTTATCTTTAAAGACATTTTTCCATCAGCATCATTAATCATTTTTGGCATCTATATACAAGACATGCAGTGTAATTTAAAGCAACTGCGCATTACTAAGCAGTTCCTAATCGGCGCCACGTACAGACAAAATTTCAGTAATGGGTAACTACATAATTTAAGTAATGTAAAATTCCTATTTAACTAAAAGTGAGAACTTTTAATTAATTAAGATTGTAACTAGAGGATTTATAAAATATCTCCAAGATATGTATGTTTCGAATGTGGAAGTTACACTTTCAACAGTCTGTCCAGTGGAGAAACAACGTGATCATATTGTCAATCATCCAGTTTGTATCTTCGAAGTTAGAGAATGACAAAATGCAAATGCATCACAAGGTGATTAAATGAAATGAAATGAGTAGACAAAGCATCAAAATTATATTCCTCGCACGGCAATCGGTTATAAAGAAGTAATTCGAAATTTTCACACAGTTGCCTTTATTTTTGGTAGGTTTTGATATGAAAAACATCTTAAAAAGAAAATAAAAAATAGATTCAGAAGAAAAGAGGTACCACCCCCACTCCAATTGCTGAATGTGTATATATATTACATTGTTATAAAAAGGACTGCTACAATACAGTTCTATATTGTTGCTAAGAAGGATGATGTTGATTCAAACAATGTTGCCTACTGTTAACCATAATAATTTGTTAAAGTGTTATTGTCAGTAAGAAAAAAGAACAATAATTGATACATTTGGTGAAAAGTTAAGTTGAACTAGTAACGAATTTCACTGTGCTCTTTTTCTGAAAACCTGCGATTTTCATATTTGTGATATTGTTGTTATACGTATCTGCTCGTCAGAAGCTGATTTGAGGTATTGCGATGGCACCGAAAATTTTGAAGAGAATCGGCCGTGCATTGTAAGTATCAGTTATTGCTCTATCTCAAAAATTAGTAAGCACAAATTCACTTCGAGATTTGAAAGACTTATGAGATCGCATTGTTTTTCAAACAAGTCGAATGATTGGTTTGGTTTGAAGTTTTTTTGGCACAAGAACCAATAGGACGGTTATACTGAGCCAAACTTGTTTTTCTCTAAATCAAAGTCCAACAAAATTTGTTTCTATAAAAGTGACAAAAAAAACGTTGGTAAAACCATAAAATCCATGAAAAGTCAAACTAAGTCATAATAGTGAGTTCAAATTAAGGAATAAAAACCAATGGATTTCAAAAAGACAAACACGTTCTCATGCGGATCCCTGCCAGTCAACAAAGGCAATGTCACTGCAGTTGTTTTGAAGTAAAACAAACGCTGAGCATTAAAATATGGGCATTCTAAAAGAACATGATAAACTGTTACTCCACAGTCACAATGTGAACATTTTGGTACTTGATCGTTAAATAAAAGATGTCTATGTGTGAACCTTGTGTGACCGATTCTCAGACGAGTTAAAATTGTATCATGTTTTCGATAATTTAAAGGAGGCCAGTTTTCTATAATAGGCTTGCAAGTATGAAGTTTGTTTAGAGTTTCCAAATCCCACTGTGCTTGCCAGTTTGTATAGATACAGCGTTTTACACGCCTCTTCAATTCGCATGCAGGTACGGGTATTTCTAAAAAAACGAGTTGCGGACTTGGCACTTTTATCAGCCTGCTCATTCCCACATATTCCCACATGGAAAGGTATCCAGCAGAATAAAACCGTAAAGCCTCTAGAGATAGTTTTATAAAATAGGTCTAAATTTTTATAGTATTTGGATGAGTGTGGCTTTGAATTGATTTTAAAGATTGTAAAACACTTAAAGAATCAATATAAATTATAAAATTTCCACTATGTCTATTTAAAATTTCTAACAAAGCATGTAAAATTGCAGTAGTCTCAGCAGTAAAAATGGAGCAGCATGAAGGAAGTTGAAAACATGAAATTTTATCTGGAAAAACCCCAGCAAATGAGGCATGGGTAGAAGACCTAGATCCATCGGTATAAACAGGAATGAAAGATTGATAGTGAGATCTGTGTTCCATGAATAATTGTTGATAGACAATATCTGTTGTGTCTGATTTGCAGAAGTTTTCAAAAGGGTTAAGAAAATAAAAGGTTTGGATTTTCCATGGAGGAAAACTGTTAAATTTATTTGGGGTAGGTAGGTAAGGTTTATTGGCACAAGAGCCCTTCGAGGCCATACTGCGCCAGTCATATGGTTTAAATTAAGAATACATTACTATGAACAAACCTGATGAATTATAAAATAATACGAATTGAGAGAATTGGAAGAGATACACGAGGTGTAAAAATCAGTTAACAAAATTTTAAAATTTCTCAATCATAGAACACCAATTCTTGAAACAATTAAATTTATGAGTTAATAAAACAATTCCAAAAATAAGCTCTAAAAGAGATTAAAAAGTTGAAAAGCAGCTAGATACAAGTAAAAAGGTTGATCGCTTTTTAAAATGTAAAAATATTTGGATGGTATTTTTCACCCACCAAGTCAGTTAGACTTACGGATGATTTATTGAAAATGTTGACACGATAGGAGACAGGTCTGGCACATAGGTGCCCTTTCGCAAAATAGCAAATGTTTATGGTTGGTTGGTTGTTTGAGGTTTATTGGCGCAAGAGCCAGATTTGGCCATACTGCGCCAAGAACATGGTAAAATTATAAAAGATAGAAAAAATAATTCTTTGGTAAATTAAGACACGAGTGATGAGATTAAATCATATTAGTTCAATGAAAACAATGAGCAACATTTAAAACCCTGTACCATAACAGTTTGAAACAATGATGTTAATGTATATGAACAAAAAATGATAGTTAAGTATACATAATAAAAATTTTCATATACAATTAAAAAAACCAATAGCTCTTAAGAACTTAAAAATATTTGGGTGGTATTTCTCACCCACCAGGTCACGTAATGTGAAAGAAGTCAAGTTAAAAAACCAAGAACGATAAGAATTAAAAACTGGACATTCAATTAAAACATGATGAACAGTAAAAGGAACTTGGCAGCTGATGCACATAGGTGCATTTTCTCCAAATATTAGATGTTTATGGGTAAAACGTGTATGACCTATACGGAGACGAGTCAACTTAACATCCATCTGACGTATAGGGTGAACAGACCAATAAAAAATGTCCGTTTTAATAAAATATAATTTATTTTGGACCTGCAGATCCCATGAACTTTGCCACATAGAACAGATGTAGTGATGGATGGACCTTTTAATGTCACAAAAGGGAATTCCCATGTTTAAAAAGGTCGTTGCAGTTTTTGCAGCCAAGTCCGCCTTCTCATTCCCCAAGATGCCGACATGACTCGGTACCCAACAGAAAATTATTTCGAACCCATCGTCTTTTAATAATTGCAAGAGAAATAAAATTTTAATGGCAAATGGATGCATCCGATTTTGATAGTGTGATAGTGTCTTCAAAGCACTCATGCTATCGGTATAGATAACAAATTTACGGTGAACAGAGGTTGAAATTTTTTGAATAGCAAAGAAAATCGCCACTAACTCAGCAGTAAAAACTGAACAACAATTGTGCAGGCGGTGGCTCAGTGTTTCAGATGGAAGAATGATCCCACAACCAACATAATCATCTGATTTAGAGCCATCCGTAAAAATGGGCACAAAAGACGAATACCGAAAACGGTGGTACAAAAAGAGCTGTTGGAGAACACAAGGTTCAGTTAATTTGTCAAATCCCGTAAAAGGATTCAAGAACGAAAACTGTGGGATGTCCCAGGGAGAAAAACAATACGAGTTGGTAGTTTTAACATGAACGGTGTTAAGGTCCGAGTCAGGCAGAAGCAATCGGGCTCTCTCACAAAAGGGAAGGATGTGAGAGGGGTGGGCATTATACAGGCGACGAAGACCAACTGGTAATGATATTTCATTCAGTGGATGCTTCAGTACGGATTTTGTGCGGAAATAAAATATGGCAGACAGTTTCTTGAATCTTAAAGAAAGAGGTGGCTGGTGACATGTAACATAGAGGCTTTCAACTGGAGAGGTGCGAAACGCACCAGAACAAATGCGCAAAGCAGAATGATGGACCGTATCCAGCCGTTTCAGGACAGACAAACAAGCGGAACCATAAACCATACACCCGTAATCAATTCTCGAGAGAACTATTGCCTGATAAATTCGTAGAAGACAGGTACGATCGGCGCCCCAAGATGTTCTGGAGAGCACTTTCAATATATTTAATGTTTTTTCACACTTCTTCCGTAAGTGTAAAATATGCGGAAGGAAGGTAAGCTTTCGATCAAATATCTCTCCCAAAAACCGAATTTCGTCCACTACAGGAATAGGTATGTTTCGAATAGCAATATTTGGATCAGGGTGAAGGTTCCTCTTCCGAAAAAAGTGAACACATCTACTCTTCTCAGGAGAGATTGCGTGTCCATTATTATTGCACCAGGTTACCAACCTATTGACTGCATTTTGTAACTGCCGCTCTATGAGATTCATATTGCTACCTTGGCATGAAAGCTGCAAATCATCAACATAAAGGGTTCCATTAACTGATGATGGTAAAACCGATAAAATCTGACTGATATGAAGTATAAAAAGTGTAACACTGAGGACACTGCCCTGTGGAACACCCTCAGCTTGTATAAAATGATTTGAGTAAACATTACCAATACGAACACGAAAAGTACGAAGTGATAAAAAATTTAATAAAAAAAAGGCAAGTTTCCTCTAAAACCAAATTTAAAAAGTGTGGAGAGTATACCATAGCGCCATGTACGGTCATATGCTTTCTCAATGTCGAAAAAAACGGATACAAGGTGGTTCCTCCTAACAAATGTGGTGCGTATCTGGGTTTCCAATAGAACGAGGTTATCAAAAGTCGATCGACCTCTTCGGAAGCCACTTTGCAACGGGGAGATGCATCCTTGTTTTTCCAGTTCATGCACAAGACGAGCATTGATCATGCGCTCAAAGATCTTACAAAGACAATTCGTCAAAGCAATGGGCCTGTAACTCAAAGGGTTCGATAAATCTTTTCCAGGTTTTAATATTGGAATGACAATAGCTTCACGCCATTGTGAAGGGTACTTTTGTTCAGTCCAAATTCTATTGTATAGTAGTAACTGATTTGAAAGAGAAGTGTCATTCAAATGGCGAAGCATATTGTATGCAACTCCATCAGGCCCGGGACTGGTATCATGGGTATTGGATAATGCTGTTTTCAATTCGTACATCCTAAATTCACAGTTATAAGAATGATTGCTTCGGTCATTAAAATGCAAAGGCAACCGTTCCGCGCGATTCTTAATTGCCAAAAATTCAGGACTATAAGAATCAATTGCGGAAACTTGTGCAAATGCTTGACCTAGAATGTTGGCAATGTCTAATGGGGAAGAATACTTCACATTATCCCTATTTAGAACAGGAATGGAAGATTCGTGATATATGCCATTAGCAGCTTTTACCTTTTTCCATAGAATTTTGCTAGATGTAGAGGATGTGATAGATGATATGAATTGAATCCAGGATTTCTTCTGGCTACGACGGCGTATACGACGTGCTATTGCTTTCGCTTTTTTAAAGGCAACAAGGTTCTCTGTAGTAGGGTACCTTCGGAAGGTGTTCCATAACTTTTTCTGCTTTTTGTGACTATCGCGACAGGTGTCATTCCACCACGATCGGCGAAATTTTCTTAGACGTGGTGAACTCTTTGGAATAGTGGAGGTTGCGGCATATAGTATAATATCTACGACATTTTGAATCGCTTCCGAAATATCTGTAGTATTGATCATAGTCTCTGTGATGTCTGCTAACTGCGAAAACGTAGTCCAGTCTGCCCGCTGGAATAGAAAACGTGGAGGACAAAAAGTCGCCCCACCGCTATCAGCATGGGAGACAATAATAGGATAGTGATCACTATTAGATAAATCCTTGCTAACTGACAAGGTTAGCAACGGCAGTAGTTCAGGAGAACATTTGACCAAGTCAAGACTGTGGAAGGTACGTGTGGGTTCATGAAAGTATGTTATTTCATCATTATTGAGCAAGCAAAGACAGTTATTAGAAATGAACTGTTCTATTTGTTGCCCACGAGAATTTGTACTGTTCGAACCCCACAAAGTACTATGGCCGTTAAAATCACCAAGTAGGATGAAAGGTGAAGGAAGCTGGTCAACTAAGTTGTTAAGATCTTGCTGACAGATGACATCATGAGGCGGTAAGTAAATACAGCAGACTGTGACTAAAGTTTTTACGTGAACTTGTATAGCCACAGCCTGCAGAGAGGTATGTAGGGTGATAGGATTGCTTGGATATAAATTGGAAGTAAAAATGCAGACCCCTCCAGAACTATGAGCTCCACTGTCTGCATCCTTTCGAACACAATTGTAACCACGTAATTTGAATGGGAAATTTGACTTCAAAAAGGTCTCTTGAAGACCAAAACAAACCGGATGAAATCTGTTAATTATTGTCTTAATATCTTGAAGTTTGGAACGAATGCCGCGACAATTCCAAGAAAGGTTTCCATTAAGAGAGGTTTGTGAGGAGAAAGAGAAGTAGCATTTGTTGGAGTTGCCTGATCCTCGCAACTCATACTCAGCTCATATTCATCTTCTGACGGATGTAACTTAATATCAGGGCTATTAAGCGTGTCTCCAAAAATGGATTGTAAGTCCTTATGGACAACGCCTTGCGTCGCTAGCCCCAATGCGACGGAATTTTTTGACACTGAATTCTTCAGTTTCTTTCTTAAATCCTTTTGCGTAAGACCACGTTTGGCAAGGTTTAACGTCAGCGATGTCTGCGATTTTGATATCCTTCTAACATGTTTTGAAGTATCATAATTAGCTTTCAGAGAATTTTCAGTATCAGAATCGGATGTTTTTTCAGGATTTGATGTATTTTTGGAAAGTTTTAGACATTGATCACAATGACAATTTTCACAGTAATTTTTTTTAATGCTGAAGCATAACTAACACCTGGAGTCGGGGTTTGTGCCTTAACTCTGCGTCTGGCTTCAGGATAAGTTAGATCTTCCTTGAACTTCAATGTCATGACTTGCTTTTCCAGTGTCCAGCGTGGACATGAGCGAGAATATGATGGGTGATCGCCTCCACAGTTTACACACTTCTCTTGTGCGGTACACTGTTGGCTATCATGACCTTTTTGTGCACAGCGGGCACAAGTAAGAGACCCGCGGCAATTCAATTTAGAGTGGCCAAAGCGCTGGCACTGAAAGCATCTTAGTGGGTTAGGGATGTATGGCCTCACCAGTAATTTTATGTAGCCAGCATAAACATACTCCCGTAATTTAGGAGTTTTAAAAGTTAGAATGCGATGTTTTGTCTCAAGTAGCTTTCCGTCACGTCGTATAGAAATTCGACTTACGTGTGTAACACCTTGAGATTCCATTTCATAAATTATTAGCTCTACGGGAAGATTTAGTATTTCGCCGCAGGTAATGACGCCTTTAGAGCTGTTCAAAGATTGGTGAGGGGTCACAGAGACTCTTATTGTTGCCAAGGATTTCAGTTTTTCTATCTGCAGTGCTTGTTTGCGGGAAGAAACCTCCACAAGCAAGTCGCCAGATCTCATCTTTCGGATCGATACAACATCACCGACTGTAGCATTTATTGCCTTTTGCACAAGGAATGGAGAGACTGATTCAAAAGTTTCATTTTTGTCGGAAATTCTTTTTATGACAAAAAACCTGTCAAAATGGTCATGATTATTTTTAGAAATTGTGACTTTACGATGCCCACTGAAGGGACCCTTTTTGGAAGCGCCCATATGATATGAAAAGTGATTCGGGTCCGAAGGCACCGGCCACCACGGAGCCCAACAAGGGAAGGCAATTACCGGACTCTGGTCATTTCCAGCCTCGGCATCCACCTTTGTCCTAATCAGTACCTATATGCTGGGAGTTACCCCCGGGGACAGTGACCACCCTTAACGCCAAGCCCAAGGAGTAACCCCTTCGCTTGATACCTAGCAGACTAATCACTCATGTGGTTAGGTACCGGCCGATTGATACACCGGGGACCACAGTGCACCACCCGTCTCTCAAATGGGTTGCCACGCACGGCCAACACGTGGGGACTTTGGCTGTCCATAAGAAGCAGGAAGCAAGCAGAGTGGCGACAGCTTCTCATGGAGAGCTCCCTCGCTTGCCGTCGAGGGAAAGAAAGATCAAGCAGACAGAAAGAGGCGTAGGGGAGAATAAACAATAAATGGAGGAAAGATCCCTGGGTACCTCGGGATTGTGACACCCGTACCCACCTAAAGAAGGTGAGCCCCTGAGGGGAGCAAATGTTTGTGAGTACAACGTGTATGTCCTATACGGAGGCGTGTTAGCTTGACATCTAACGCACGTATATTGAGAGGTGACCACATTGCTATGGTCGGCATGACAGAATGCAATTTATTGGGAGTCAATGAATCCCAAGTTTCTTGCCAAGTAAGCAAAAGCCGACCCGCCAACGATGTCTTGAGATCACAGTATGGGTTGGATTTTTAGTTTTATTGGCACAAGAGCCAAGATAGGCTATACTGCGCCATGCGTATGGTCAATAAATAGAGAAACCATTAAAATTCAACAAGTGTCCAGTAAAAAATGAAAGGTAATAAAAGCATGTTAAAAGTTCTGAATCAATTGAATGGTGTGTCAGCACAGTATGGGAGTTCTTGGTTTAGGAAAGAGGATTCAGATTTAGCTAATGAATCCGCCCTCTCATTTACAGGAATACCAACATGGCTTGGCACCCAGCAAAAATTGACATTAAAACCTTTGGTTCTTAAAGACTCAAAGTACACAGAATTCTGTTAGCGATTGGATGCATCTTATTGTGGTAGTGAGAGAGCGTTTTTAATGCACTAAGCTATCGGTATATATAATAAAATTCTGGTGAGCCAGGAAGGGAATTTCCTGGAGAGCACAAAAAATGGCCACCAGCTCAGCTGTAAATACAGAACAGTAGTTGTGTATGCGATAGCTCAGAGCAGCAAATGGTAGAACAATGCCACAACCAACATGATCAACTGATTTGGAACCATCAGTGAATATTGGTAAAAATGAAGGATATTGACAGCAATGATAGTTAAAAAAACTGTTGAAACACCACTGAGGCAGTTGAAATTTTATCGAATCCTAAAAAGGGGTTCAGAAATGAGAAGTTTGGGATATCCCAGGGTGGAAAGGAAAAGAAATCATGCGATTTTATAGAAACATCAGCTATATTTAAATCATGGAGAATTTCTTTGATCCTCTCAATAAATGGGAGAATGTTAGAGGGCCAGGCGTTATAGAGTCTTCGAAGACCAACTGGTAAATTTGTTTGGGAAATAGGATTATCTGAGAGAGATTTTGTTCGAAAATGATAAAGAGCAGATAACTTCTTTCGTCTCAGATAAGGAGGTAGTGGATAACAAATAGCATACAGGCTCTCTACCGGGGAAGTCCGAAAAGCTCCTGAACAAATTCTTAAAGCAGAGTGGTGTATAGTATTCAGTTTGCTCAAAACGGAACGCCTTGCAGAACCATACACCATACATCCATAATCAACGCGTGATAAAATAATAGCTTCGGAGATTCGGAGTAACGATGTGCGATCCGCTCCCCATGAGGTTTTTGAAAGTACTTTCAGAATATTCAATGCCCTCTCGCACTTCTTCCGCAGATATAAGACATGAGGAAGGAAGGTGAGCCTTCGATCGAACATTATCCCTAAAAACTTAATTTCATTCACTACTGGAACATTTCGAATTTGGATAAAAGGATCCAAATGAAGACCCCGCTTTTTACAATAGTGCACACATTTACTTTTTTCTGGAGAAATCGTGTGCCCGTTATTATCACACCAGTCCATTAGCTTATTAACTGCAATTTGCAGTTGACGCTCAATTGAGCACATATTGCAGCCTTGACAGGAGATCTGGAGATCATCAACATATAAAGTGCTTTGGACAGATGATGGTAAGACATTCAGAATTTGACTAAAATGAATCATAAAAAGTGTTACACTGAGGATGTTTCCTTGTGGAACACCCTCAGCTTGAATAAAAGGATCGGAATAAAAATTTCCAATACGGACACGAAATGATCTTAAAGATAAAAAGTTCTGTAGGTAAATTTCCCTTAAAACCAAAATTAAAAAGAGTTGAAAGGATGCCAAAGCACCAAGTGCGGTCGTATGCTTTTTCTACGTTAAAAAATATAGACACAAGATGATTTCGACGGACAAATGCGTTGCGTATTTGTGTCTCGAGGTAGGTAGGTAGTTGGGGTTTTCTGGCACAAGAGCCAAATTTGGCTATACTGCGCCAAGCATACGGTATTTATGCTAAACTTGAAATTAGAATGTAATTGAATTTTAAATTTTCTACAATTGGTATAAAAACATGGATGTAAAAATTTAAAAAACTGATTAGAGCATAAGTAAAATTTAGAATACAAGCGACTAAACTTGCACAATCAAATACGAAGATTTTACAGAAACAAGAGTTAGTTTTTTCCCTAAAATTAACATGTAGACTAAAATATTCAAAACGAATAAATTTAAATTTCGAACATTAATGAGTTAGTAAGAATATGAGATAAAATCGTAGACACAGATAAGAAAAACTATACATTTTTGTACTTCGTTGGAATAATATATTTAAGCTTTTGTTGTGTTGCTTTAGGAGGAGTGGGAGCAGTTGTACTAACATCTGAAGATGTCTCCTCTAACTCTTCACTTATATTGTATTCTAGAATGTCTTCCGGAGCACTTGAAGTACTCATTTCTTCATCCGTTTCCAAAACTTCATAGGTCTTTGTTGCAAGATCCTTAAGAACGTGAGAGGTATTTTTCCCATTAACTGCGATTTTACTCTCTGGGGAATTAGAAGATGGATTAACCTCTTTAGAAATGGTACTAGAAAATTGTTCGGGTGAAGTTTTCTTAAAATTAGAACTGTGTTTATTTTCTGAACTTAGTTTGAATGCCGCTGCACTATATACAGTTTTACCAATTTTCGATGTTTTGCCTACGCATTTGGACAAATAATTTTTATTAATGTTAGAATCTTTCTTAATTTTTTTTCTTTTTTTAATAGTTTTAAAATTAGTTAAATCAGATGGACCAGGGGTACAATCTGAAACTTCAGATTTAGATAAACTTAGTTCTTTAATAGCTTTATCTGAAGGTAAATTTATGAAGGCTTCAGCAGATTTAGGACAAGTTTCCGAAGGTATATATGAGGCTTTAAATACGTCGGTTGGTTGGTTGGTTAATTTGGTTTTTTTGGCACAAGAGCCAATCTTGGCCATACTGCGCCATCCATATGGTAAAAGTACAAAAAAGTTAATATTTGAAAACTTCCTATAAAATCAAGTATGTTTATTCATAAGATCATGTAAAGTAGCTAAAATACCGATAAAAATGAAACCACGACACTTTTGTCTGAAAAAAAAATCTGAAAAAGGAAACTGTTTAAGTTAAATAAATGGTAAAATCTGTGTAGCAATTAAAAATTTAAAAATGTTGGGATGGTAATTTTCCCCCAGCAATTCTGAAAGAGTAACATTTGATGAATGAAAAAAATTTTGTCAATGAGAGTCAAGAGCTGGACATTCAATCAAAATGTGATGAACTGTCAATTCACTGTGGCATGAAGAGCACATAGGTGTACTTTCTCCGAAGTTTAAATACGTCGGAAACAGATGGTAAGACCACAGGGACCAATTGAGTGTCTTTTTCTTCAACCGGTTTTTGAATCACGCCTGCATAGCTAACTCCAGGAGCCGGTAAGCGGGCTTTGGCATTCCGCTTTGCTTCTGCGTACGTTATTTGTTTCATCACTTTTTCTGAGTTGACTTCCTTTTCAAATTTCCAAGTGGGGCAAGTACGGGAAAAGGAAGCATGAGAACCTTGACAATTTTTGCACTTTTCAACAACCGTACAAGCTGAACTATCATGACCTGCTTCAGCACAATGGGTGCAAGTAAGAGTCCCACGGCAGGAAGCTTTGGAATGACCGAAACGCTGGCATTTAAAACACCGTATGGGATTCGGAATATAATGTCGGATGGCCAATTTCATGTAACCCGCTTTTATAGAATCTGGTATTCTGGAAGCATGAAATGTGAGCACTAAATATTTAGTGTCAAGAAGTTGCCCCTCTTTTCGTATAGTAATACGCCGGACATTAGTTACTCCTTAACCTTTCAGTTTTTCAGCTATTTCCTCGATTGGTGTATGAAACAACTCGCCACACGAAATAACTCCTCTGAAAAAGTTCAGAGTATTATGTGGACTGACGGTAACAGGAATGGAACCAATTTTATTTAATTTTAGTATAGCTTGGGCTTGCTTTCGGGTATTGACTTCGAGAAGCAAGTCACCAGAACGAATTTTCCGAAATGAAGGAACTTGCCCAAGATTTTCAGACATAGATTTTTCAACTAGAAATGGCAAGACAGTATGGAATGTCTCATTAGATAAAGATTTTCGCTTGACAATGGAAAACGTGTCAAAATGTTCATTTAAAATCTTTTGTTCACATTGATGCCCACTGAAGGGAGATTTCTTTGCTTTACCCATGCACAAGATAAAAGTAATTCGGGTTCCAACAGCACCACCCACCACGGAGTCCAACAGGGGAAGGTAGAAACCGGCTCTGGAATTTCCCAGCCTCGGCACTTGCCTTAGTGCTAGCCGGAACCTATACGCTCAGAGTCATCTCCAGGAACGTTGACCACCCTTAACGCCAAGCGCCAGAGATTGACCCTTTCGCTTAATCCCTAGCATACTAGCCACTCAGGTGACTTGCAACCAGCCGATTGATACACTGGGGACCACAGTGCACCACCCGTCTGAAGGGTTGCCACGCACGGCCAACACGTGGGGTTTTTGGCTGTCCATGAAAAGCAGGAAGCAACAGAGAGGCGACAGCTTCTCATGGAGAGCTCCCTCGCTTGCCGTCGAGGGAAAGAAAAAACAGCAGAAAGCAGAAGACGAAGGGGAGATGAAATATAAAAGGAGTAAAGATCCCTGGGAGCATCGGGATTGGGACACCCGTACTCACCTATAGTAGGTGAGCCCCTGAGGGGATTTGTGTCTCGAGAAGAACGATATTGTCATGTGTTGAACGCCATCTGCGGAAACCACTCTGCAACTGCTGAATACATGCTCTCTTCTCCAATTCGAAAAGAAACCTATCATTTACAATACGCTCCAATGTCTTGCACAAGCAATTTGTGAGTGCAATTGGTCTGTAGTGCAGGGGATTAGATGCATCTTTACCGGGTTTCAGGATTGGGATCACGATAGCTTCATGCCATTGTGAAGGGAACTTCTGCTGAGTCCAAATACGGTTAAATAGCAATAACAGATTGGAAAGAGAAGTAAGAGACAAATGACGAAGCATGTTATAGGTGATTCCGTCTGGACCGGGACTGGTATCATGTGCTTTAGATAAAGCAGAAAGCAGTTCATACATTTTAAAAACAGAATTGTATGGAAGAGAATTTCCGGTAACAAATCGCAAACCTTTTCGTTCCGCGCGATTCTTTATAGCCATGAAAGTAGACTTGTACGAATCAGCAGCAGAAACTTCTGCAAATGTTTTGCCTAGGGTATTGGCAACTTCCATGGGAGAGGAAATTGTAATATTTTCCATTTTAAGCAAAGGAAAGGAAAAATCATGATATATTCCATTGGTTGCCTTTATCCTCTTCCAGAGCAATTTGCTGGTTTGGTTTGGTTTAATGGCGCAAAAGCCATATTTGGCCGCGCTGCGCCAACCACATGACTTATTTTAATGCATAATGTTTTAAAAACCCCGTTAATTCAAAAACAAAACTGAAATAAAAAGAAAAACTCAAATTAGCTTAGAAATACCAATGTCATTTAAAAACAAGAACAAATTTGGGTGGGGATTATCTCCCAGCAAGTCTTTTAATTCAATATTATTCTCACCAAACTGGTTGCGTCTAAATGTACTAAAAGTAGGGCATTGCACCAGAATAATTTTAACGGTTAGATGACAATGACAAAAGGAGCATGTAGGTGCTGGTTCAGAATATAGAAGATATTTGTACGTTAGTCTGGTATGTCCAATTTTAAGACGATTTAATAGAATTTCTTGTCTTCGGCTTAAAATATTTTTTGTAGATCTTACCAAAGGTTGAACTTCATGTAGCTTATTTTTTTCTTGCTGGTCCCAAATACTTTGCCATTTTTTCTCTAATTGATTTTTGATAGCCTGTAAAGCATCACTTTTAGGAACAAA
>JAOUZG010008117.1:1785502-1796199 GCA_026289955.1 Argiope argentata | reverse complement strand
ACACACACACACACACACACACACACACACACACACACACACACACAGTCTTCTGTTGGCGAGTTCGAACTCGCAACTCAAGGGATGCGAAACCAACGCTTACCAATCAGGTTATCCCGGTCTGATAATTACAATTACTATAAATAATTGATCAAAAATACTACTAACATTGAATTTTCAACTCCAATTGAGGATTGAAAGTCAATTTTGACTATGCAAAATGTGTGATTATACTACACCAGTTGGGTAATACAATACAGATTAGAAATTTCTAATTTATTTATTCTCAATTATTTTAATTCGAAAGTAGCTCAAAATGAATCGGAAAAACCGATTAATTTACAATGTTTAATTTTAAATGCATCAAATATCACAAAGATAAACAGAATCGTTTAAAATAATCTGCTGAAAACATGTTAAGCCTAACCTCACAAGAGTTGAGAAAAAACAAACTGAATTCGTTACTTATTTGGCAGCGGGGAAATGAAGATTTTTGGCGAGAAAGTTAGTTTTTAATTAATAAATAAAAATTAATGAATTAATCGAGTAATTGATGCATCTTTGGACCAAATAGGGGATGGTAAGAATTTATCGCGTAATGATAATACATTAAAAAAAGTGCTTTTTTTTTTCTTTTGAAATTGGAAAATTATAGAGAGCAGACGACCATTATGACATATCTAATGACCAAAAAATTATATAGGAAATAAAAATTGTTAGAATTGGTAGAATGATTAGGGCTGGTAGAGTAGCAAAAGACTTTGGAAATAATTTTAGACTGCCTTCGGTTGTTCCGAGAATAATCGTATGTTTCCAGATATTATTTTAAAGACTGTCATCAGAGTTCAGATGCTCTTGCAATTACAGATAATAGTTGCCAGAAGCAAATTAACATCATTTTGGCTTTTTGGTGTTGCCTCAAAAACTGTTGTTGGTTGTCATATAACATATGAAAGAAGCATTGACTCAACTCCTGGATGCTGCTTTAAAATAAAAGTGTTATCGAATGCAACAAGAGACAGCATCAAAAATGTCATCCTATACTGCTTAGACTGTCTTTGGTTGTTCCGAAAATAATCGTATGCTTCCAAATATTATTTTAAAGACTGTAACCAGAGTTCAGATGCTCTTGCAAATACATAAAATAGTTGCCAGAAGCTATTTAACATCATCTTTGGCTTACAGATGCTATTCAAAAACTGTTCCTGGTTGCCATAAAATGTTTAAAAAAAAGTGCTGAATCGACTGCTGGAGACAGCTTGAAAAAAAAAAACGGTTATCGGTGGCTGAGACGAAGGGAGGGTTGGAGGGAGGGGAACAAGAGTTGCACACTTCCACGTGGTGTTCCCTGGGCAACGTTGCAGTTTTAACGAACTGCAGCGGCTAAGAGGCTTCTCAAGTGTGAAATATAAACAAAGATATTGTATTTCTTCCTCTAAAACTTCGTTTTTTTTTCTGCGTTTTTCTGTAGAGGGATCATCTAAGTAGTCTTCTTTTCTCCTTTGAGCGCATTATAGAGGGGTCATCTAATTAGCTCTGTTTTTCCAATGACGGCACTACTATGAGGGTCATCTAATTAGTCTTTTTATCTCTTTTGAAGGC
Source organism: Argiope argentata (assembly GCA_026289955.1). Classification (NCBI taxonomy): domain Eukaryota; kingdom Metazoa; phylum Arthropoda; class Arachnida; order Araneae; family Araneidae; genus Argiope; species Argiope argentata. Next base: position 1,794,597 of record JAOUZG010008117.1, on the reverse strand, counting down.
ATTATTCTCTTTTGAATGTACTATAGAGGGATAATCTAATTGGCTTTTTTCTCTTTGAATGCACCGAAGAGAGATAATCTAATTAGTCATTTTTTTTTCACTGAAGGCACTGCAGAGGTGTCATCTAATAAGCCTTTTTTTATCTCCTTTGAATGCACTGCAAAGGGATCATTTAATAAGCCTTTTCTCCTTTGAATGCACTATAGAGGGGTCATCTATTAAACTTATTTTTTCCTTTGATGGCACTACAATGGGGGTAATATAACAAGGCTTTTTTAATCTCATTTGAAGGTATTTTAGAGGGGTTATATAATTAGCTTTTTTCCCCTTTTGAATACACTGGAGAGGGTTCATCTAAGTAGGCTTTTTTCTATTTGAATGCACTGAAGAGAGACAATCTAATTAGTTTTCTTTTTCTTTGAAGGCACTGCAGAGGGGTCATCTAATTAGCATGTTTTTCTCCTTTGAATGCACTGCAGAGTTGTAATTTAATAAGCCTTTTCTATTTTGAATGCACTACAGAGGGGTCATCTAATTAGCTCTGTTTTTCTTTGACGGCACTATAATGGGGGTAATCTAATTAGCCCTTTTTATCTCTTTTAAAAGCATTGTAGAGGTGTAATCTAATTAGCCAATTTTTCTCTTTTAAATGCAATGTAGAGGAATCATCTAATTAGCCTATTTTTCTCTTTTGAATGCACTGTAGAAGGTTCATCTAAGTAGGCTTTTTTTCACTTTCATTGCACTGAAGAGAGACAATCTAATTAGTCTTTTTTTTTCTTTGAAGGCACTGCAGAGGGGTCATCTAATAAACCTTTTTTTATCTCCTTTGAATGCACTGCAGAAGTGTCATTTAATAAGCCTTTTCTCATTTGAATGCACTACACAGAGGTCATATAATTAGCTCTGTTTTTCCTTTGACGGCACTACAGTGGGGGTAATCTATCTAGCTTTTTTATCTCTTTTGAAGGCATTGTAGAGGGGTAATCTAATTAGTCTATTTTGCCCTTTTCAATACACTGTAGAGGGGTCATAAAAGTAGGTTTTTTCCCTTTGAATTCACCGAAGAGAGATAATCTAATTTTTCTTTTTTTCTTTGAATGCACTGCAGAGGGGTCATCTAATTAGCATGTATTTCTTCTTTGAATGCACTACAGAGGTATCATTTAATTAGCCTTTTCTCCTTTGAATGCACTATAGTAGGGGTAATCTAACTAGCCTTTTTATCTCTTTTGAAGGCATTGTAGAGGAGTCTTCTAGTTAGCCTATTTTTCCATTTTCAGTGCACTGGAGAGGAATCATCTAAGTAGGCTTTTTTTTCTCTTTGAATGCACTGAAGAGAGACAATCTAATTAGCCTTTTTTTTTCTTTGAAGGTACTGCAGAGGGGTCATCTAATTAGCCTATTTTTCACTTTTCAATGCACTGTAGAGGGGTAATCTAATTAGCCTATTTTTCTCTTTTGAATGCACTGTAGAGGGATCATCTAATTAGGCTTTTTTTCTTTTTGAATGCACTGAAGAGAGATAATCTAATTAGTCATTTTTTTAATGCACTACAGAGAGTTTATCTAATTAACCTTTTTTTTCTCTCCTTTGAATCCTCTGCAGAGGTGTCATTTAATTAGCCTTTTCTCCATTGAAGGCACTACAGAGGGGTCATATATATCTACCCCCTTTTTTTTCATTGAAGGCATTGGAGATGGGTAATCTAATTATCCTTTTTTTTTCTTTGAAGGCACTGCAGAGGGGCCATCTAATAACTTCTCCCTTTTTTTTCTTTCCCTATTAATAATGATATGAAAACCTTTTTTCTTGTATCAATGTTCATGTTTACTTGTACTAAGGGGCGGTGTGATTTAATAGTGCGATTTTGTGGTGCTTTTAATATTTTAATTTGCATTAATCAAATCATAATTTGATACAATTGTGTTGATTTTTACTCTCAGCTGTTTAAGATCATTGTGCAGATGACTTACCGAACTAGAAACAATTTGTCTCTTTTTGAATAATTTTTGAATAGCTAAAATATTTTACACATTATACTTAAATGTTTTCTATCAACTTTATTTTCACCATGGTCTCTATGTTATTAAACTTTTTTTTAAATTTTTTATCTCTTAAGTAATGTATCAATATCTCAATTTCATGGGATTTTAAAGTTGTATTCCGTAAGCATGTCAATATTTGGGCATGTATTTCTTATCTGCAGACAAGACGATTAAAAATGTTATTGGCAAGGCTGAAAATAAATATATTTGTAAAAAAATATTGATTCTAGGAATTTTTCTGTCACCTCTCTGCCAAATATAATTGATCAAGCTTATATTAACTTCTTTATGTTCATTTTATTATTATGGTATTTATGAATAACGATCGTTTTTTTATTTTACATATCAACCATATTAACATTAATGCTGCTCAAAGACACTTTCAGAAATGCTTCATAATAAACAAATAAAACTTTATGCATCTTCGCACAGCTAATAAAAATTAACAAAATCTAACATGCTGAATTATGCAAAAATGTATTGAAATGTGATAATAGATTAACCAGTTAATGAACATAGGGAATACTCATAATATGAACTGCCTAGATCAAACATGCCTAAATCCGGTATCACCTAAGAAAATAATTTACATTTACGTTTAATTTTTTTAGAATATAAACAAACATGAAATGGATTTACATATTACAATCATTTTATTCTGATTTATATTTTTAAATACGATTAGGGGTAATTAGAAGCTTTAGATTCAAACGGTTCTTGCTTTTTCAAAGCCCAAAATTGTTATGTTCTCATTAGACTATCTCCTCAATAATCCGATTATTATAAACAAGAAAGTGAAAATAACACTCATTTGAGAAAGTTGAATTAGAAGCAGAATATTTCTCATTTTCTATTATCGTCCTTTCGCAATGAACCGAAACCACTTCCCAGAAGATGATCTCTTGTTTACATTTTACGATCACTTTGTTTAAGGAAGGCATCTTGTTATTTCCTATTTCTTCATTTTCACTATTATTCCTAAATTCTTTTTAGAATGTTATGACGAGTTTCAGAGCATAATATAGGTTTATTTGTTTGATTTATTAAAATATAGTTAACAGTAAAGTTTATTCGGATGAGCTTTCCTGCGATTATATGATAATGCGATAAGTATAACTGATGATCTCACAAATCTGTAATATATATTAATGATGATAATATATTTGATAGGTATTCTATGGATAATGGGAAAAAACCTTATTTCAATTCAATTATTTCACTTATTGTGGATAACTTCAGCGGGAACTTGCCTTTTAATACTATTTTCACAAATTTATAAATAGGATAAAAAGGGTTTCAAATAAGCTTTTTCGCGATTTAAAATTTCTTTGGGTGAAAAGGAACGAAATTCGATTATAATTATTTTTTGAGATATCAGAATTATAAGTGAATTAAAGTACACATTTTATAAAATGAAATAATAAGCAAAAATATCACGTCAATATCTGCAGTATTTTTCGAAAATTTTAATTTTGTCTGAAAAAAAAACACATTACCGACGAGAAATACCTGTATTTTTTTATTAGTTGGTTATTTAGGAAATAAAATAATTATGTTCTAAAAGAATTATTCTGCAGTTTAGAACATTTTCATTGTAATCAATTCCCAAAATAAGTAAATAAATAAAAATATAGAATAAAACTTTTTTTAAAAACACATTGAAAATTAAGTTTTGAAGCTAAACATTTTGTCTCAATTCTTAAGTTTGAATTTTTTTCGATGACTGACATACACTATTTTACAATATCTTTAAAGAATCAATTGTTAGAGATTAAAACTTCTTTTCAAATTTTATGTTCATCTTTATTTTTATTTATTTTGAAAATGGTTGGTTGGTTGGTTCTAATGGCACTTGCCTATGGACAAGCTCGCTGCTGGACCCAGCAGCAGATTTAAGCCGAGTGAAGCGTCTCTTGTTTCAAGTAGCGCCAACTAGGGCCAAGAGTACGACTTTTTGCTACACACTCATCTCATTCGTTTGCACAACCCCTTTTTACAGGGGGGCACATTCACACATCTCACAGATAGTACACAGAATAACAACCATGCCCGAACCAGGACTCGAACCCGGGACCTCCTGAACACGAGGCAGACGCGCTACCCCTGTGCCAGCAAGCCGGCTATTTTGAAAATAGACTATTGTGACATAATTTGAACATATTAGCACAATTGTAGAGCAAAATCTTTCAGCATGAACTCAGTTTTTTCTTTACTCGGATTTCGATTGTTTAAAAAAGTAATAGTCATTTTTCCAATCCTGCTTTTTATGACAAAGCCAAATTTTTTTAAAAAAAATAATGCATGCGTCAAACTGAAGATTTCACCACTTATTCTCTTCTGCGTAATACATACTCAAACGGAATTTCGAAAATTTTGTTCACATAATAATAATAAAAAATGAATAATGTTCTTCCTAAACTTTCAATTTTTTATATCTAATCAATTTATCCCATGTCTTACAGTTTATTTTGTAAGACGTCATCATAACTACGATTTTTGTTTACATTTTTTCTTTAAGGTTAATAACTTTTTAAATAAACGTGAAGAACCGTTGTTAAAACTTCTAACCTTTCTATCCCTTAACCACTAAAACTTCCTGTTTCAAACTTAGGAGCAAGTTTTGGGCAGTCGACTTATCAATTTCAGCCGATTAAGTTGCTCTTTTCAGTTTTGGCACATTTTTTTAAATTTAAATTATTTTCAACTCCACTGATTTCCCCATTTCGAATTAACAATAAATGCTGTTGATTGCCTCATTTTTTTTACCTATTGTAAATATTTTACACTTTAAAAGGATAAATTAAATTTGAATTACATAAAAGAAATCTGAAAATTCCACCTTCCCATACTTTGCAATGCATCTAACAGACTAACTTTAATATAAATAAGAATTTCAAATTAGATAAATCAGTTTAAAAGCAAAATTCAAATTTTAACTTGAAATTGATGCCAAAAATTCTACAATATTTTTTACAATTCCATAAAATTACTTTTAATGTGCTTTTTTTGTATTTATTAGCTGAACAAAATTCTCTGAGATGGCTGTCCTAAATTATAGGGAACAAAAATATCTATAAAAACATGACAAATTAACACATCAGCTTTTTTTAATCACCCGTGTTTTACAAATACTTTTTAATTCTATAAAGTTCTTTCTATTGCAATTAAGAAAGAAAGAAAAAAAACAATTTTAATTGTCTAAATAAAATCTCAGGCTTGAATCATTACGGCTAATGTATTAAAAAATAACCGAATTATTTTAAAAGCGAAATATATGGAGATAATTTATCAAACAATTGTTCGATTTTTTTCCCACAAATGCTGAATCTGAAAGAATGTTTACAAAAATGTTTTGTGCAAAAATAGATCACAATTAGGAAATTAATATGTTGATCAGATATATGATTTTAAGTTTATTTTTTTAAGCCTATTCACAATAAATTATGTATTGAATAATATATTTTATAACTGTTATCATTGTAAAAATAATTCATGAATCAGTATCGATTCATATTTTATAGAATTATCATAGAGATTAAGTATTAGAAATAGAGATTCAAGAATTCTGGGTAATTTTCTATCACTCCGATTCCATTTAATAATTTTACCAAATAACTGCAATAGAAAAGGTCGATAAATTTGTTGTCAATAAATATAAGACAAGTATATCAATTTGTCTGAAGGGAAAATAGCAAAAGAATTCCAAACATTTTTTGATGTGCCATTTTCTATTCTATATTTTATATCTAGAAATTCTGTTGTTCCTAAAATTTATAACTTGAATAATTTACAAATGTTTTGAATTGTATTAAATATCCTTTTTTGCAATAATGGTGCGGAATAAAGTTATCACCACTTAGATGATGGGTCGTACCTCTTAAATAAAGTTCGATTGCATGGTCCATGGTGTAACAGAGGATAATTTGAGTCCATTTCAGTGGATGATTATTTGTCAAGGGGAGCGATTGTGTTTTAGCAAATCCTGAATAGCTCATTTGTAGAAATACCCTTTTCACGCAGTCATTGTCCCGAATTATCCGTTTTCTGATTTTCAGACAATCCAGTCACCTCAGATTAGTCAAATAAGCACGATAATTTATTTTGACCTTTAAAACTTAGGTTTAAAAATCCATGTCAATAACCAGAAATCTCACAATGGAAAAACCAAAAACCAATTACGAAATTGTAAAATGTCATCAACCAGCCACAAACAAATGGGCGAAAGAAAATCAAGAGTGATTTAAAGTTCATTACTTGAATCGCTTAATTGCTTAAAACTTCCTGCAAGCGTTACCCCGATTGGAGAAACGAAATTGACAGTAAAATCTGATGAAAGCGCTTAAAAAACAGCTCTGAGGGATTCGTTTAATCTAATGAATCAATCTTCATAAATGCAAGAAGTAGAACACTCGGAGCATCTCGGGAGGCTGGTCAAGATGATATTTAGTAACAATATGTAGGACATGAACTCGTGGATAAGTCACGGACAGCCGTTTTCCGCACTATCTGGGTGTCGGTTGAGGATATCGGTTGCTCTAATTATAATCGATATTCAGCTAATTGTAATTCAATGTCGATAATGTTTTCTTCGGCTAGCTTATTGGGAAGCTGCGAGGAAAACTTTCTCTCGTATGTTCCCCAGTCAGGGAAAGCCGTCATTTGTATTTTGGATGAGATACCATTCTTCCTTCTTTATATCCAAGCTGTGTGTTGCAAGGTGTTCTAGTTGAGTTTTTTTACTCGGCTTTTCAGAATGCGAAACATAAAAAGTAAGAAAGCTCTGTAAACGAACAAAGAAAAATAAAAACTCAAAATTTAATTAAATATTTTGATTATTTATCTATTAGAAGAGGAATGTTTTATTTATAAGAACAGGCGAAAAAGTGTAACCACTTCTAATATAGAATGATTATTAATTAATGATGATTATTAATTAATGAATGATTATTAATTTTCTATCGTAACCTATAACCTAATTTTTAATCAAATATTTTTTGAAAGCATATTAAACCCCTTAAGACAAAGTCTTGATGCCTTAACAAATTCTCAAAATTGAATTCTTATTGAATTAAAAAATAAAAATTAGAACTCAAGAACTTAAAAAATAAAATGAAGAACTCAAGAACTTAAAAAATAAAATAAAGAACTCAAGGTTTTGAGTTTTATTCATTATTAATATTATTCATTTTATTCAGTAATAATAGAGAAATATCAGGGAAAAATAAAAACTAGAAAATATAAGCCAATATTTTGATGAATACCAATCGGAAGAAAAAACTTTTATTTATAAAAATGGTTATGATTTTATTCTCTCCAAACATAGAATAATTACATTTAATTATTAATTAATTTTTCTATTGTATTTAACAAAATAACTAATTTTCAGTCATATATATTTGGAAAGTTTATTTAAAACTTTAACTCAAAATCTTGAGATTTTTATAACTCTCAAATACTCATTTAATCGCTTTATTTATTATTTTTGCATTAATAAGTAAAATATTTATTTATTAACAAATATTATATTATTGAATTAATAAATGACTGAAATATCAACTTAAGAAGATGTTATCAATATATTGTATGGTTTAAAATAAACATTAATCTATCGAAAAATTTAAAAAAAAAAGGAATTCTTTGTCTTAAAATTATTTAAATACTTAATAGGAATTAAACAGTTGTAAACATTTAGTCTTAAAAACCCATTAAAAACACTAGTCTTTTGAAAATTTCTTCAGTATTTCATAAAAAAACTATCTAATAACTTTTTTCAATGTAATTAATTTAATAAATGTCACTCCTAAATAAAAGTCTATTTAAAAGGTGCAGTCAGTACAATAATAAAAAAACATGTAGCAATTGTATGAACGACCATTTTATATTTAAAAAAATGCACAGTACAAGTTTAAAGTCAATGGCCTTCCAAATAAATAATAAAAAAGTGTTGTGCTTATTAGATTAAGATATATCCTGAGAAAAATATAATTCATTTTACAAAATAGTTATGGTTAATTGCTTACTTGAAAGGAATATACTCAAGATTTGACAGAAATCTAAAAATTTACTGTTAAGACTGTAATAAATTTTCAGCCATTTTGAGTTATATTTGTCACAGACAGACAAACATAAAGCCAAAAATGCATTTTTTGAACTCAGGTACGTCTGGAATGCGAAGAATTGTCAAAATCTCGTGTTCGAATTTTTTTTTATGGTTACAATACTTTCTCCATGGTTATAGACTAAAAAATAAAAATTGGCAGAAAGGTTCAATTTTTTTTGTTTCCATAGCAAGCTATAAAGCTAATTTCACGACCATCCATTTCCCATTGTCCATGCATGCGCATCGTTATGCCACTTCAGAACATAATGGTCCACGAATTACATAAAATAAGTATTATTGTTTTTCATAATTTTTTGTATTTAAACAAAATAAGGAGTCTTTTGAGTTGGTGACAGCTGAATTTTTCTTTTAAAAATAATGCACTGTATTGATAAAAAAATGTATTTTCATCTTTCGAGCCCTGGATACGCAATGAAAAAGATATTGATGTGCAGTATGAGCTAACATGAACTATCACTGCACTTTAAGAACGAATTTTATATTAATTTAAAATCAATGACGAGTTTATATTAATCAAGATCAACGACACTCCGCAGAATAATATTTTTGCTTATTTGTGCACGAGTTATACAAAGAGAAAAAAATGGTAAAAATTTTTTAAGTCATTTCCTATTTAAGTAAAAAAAAGAAAAATTTTATTTTAAAAACTTTTTATGAAATAATTACTATTGATATAAATAATTCATCAAAAAGTTATTGATTTTCGAAAGAATTGAATTCGCAATTTTTACTTCACGAGAAAAACACTTCAATTCTCGCATTTTACAGATTGAGTCACTGCTTGTCGATTTCAATTTTCATTACAAACTGCTAAAACTCTATTTTAAAGTATTAAAAACTAATTAAATTTAACGAATGAATGTGGATGAATAAAAAGTATTTTATTAACGATTGAAAATTTGAACAACACACACACACGTATATA
>JAOUZG010008117.1:1651662-1785402 GCA_026289955.1 Argiope argentata | reverse complement strand
TTGTTTCAGAATTATTGTCTGTGGCCTCTATGTGAATCTGAAAACTCAAAAGCAAAAGGAGTAAAATTTGGTTATTCAGTTTTTATGCATTAATTGTGGATTTGTATGAAATTATGACCCCAAAATTATAAAATTATGCTCACATCTGTCAAACAATAGAGTATCTCTCTATCTGTTTATAAGCAAACATGACAATTCCAAATGAAGGCGTGAAGGCAATAAAGTGGAAAAGAAATTCGGTATGTAATCTTGAAATAAAATTAAGAATCTGTATAAATTTTTGGACAAAATGAATCTGTAAGAAGGTGGAAACAGAAACTCAATTCTCGTAGATATACGAAACAACTGCACTCAAATCGTGGTATTCTTTAAAAATATGAAGAAATCTGAGAGGAGAACATACCGTAGGGCTTTTATAAAAAGTAATGGCACTTCACTGTCCTCTCAAACTTAATTTGAATTTCGTATTGATGAATGAATGCTAATGAACATGATGAATTAGAAGTGTTTAATTTCTTTTTTAAATTCGGTAGCTATTATAATTTGTTTTGTTTTTTCATGTAACTATTATTATTGATTTATTGCACGTTTGCTTCTTTATTTCCTCTTTCACCCCTCGGCTGTCATCGTATTTCTAGTTACAAAATTAATGACACTTGCAAAAGTATTTTTACGAATTGAACCAATTTTAAGTAATATTTTCAATTTAAAAACCCATAATAATTTAATGGAATGGGTTTTTCAATAAAAACCCATTCCATTAAATTGCAGACTCATTTATTAAAAAAAAATAAAGAGTTCTTTAAAATAAAGAGATATTCTATTTTCTTCGAGAAAAACTATAACGAGTAATAGATAATTAAGGAAATGTTATATAATTTTACGTAACCGCGTATAATTGTATATGTTGGCGGATATCCTTCATAAAATGAAACGCATTCTTAGTGCAAAATCGGACAGATGTTTGTTATTCTTTATTAGACACATGTTACGGTTTCGCGAAATATAATGATTCCATACAGCCGGTGGCTTTATTGGTTTGACACACCCTTTGAGGAAAGTGGTAAAGAAGTGCTATTGAGGAAAAGTGTTGCTATAAATATATTTCCCAAGTGATTTATTCAAACCCAAAAAAGATGAGAATAGTTTTTCTTTCAACACATTCTAATTAAGCCGACATACTTTGAAAAGAAGATGAAAAGTAACTAAATGTCAAATTTATGAAGACAAAAACCTGAAATATTAGCTCAAAACTAAACGAAACAACATGTAGGGCTTTCCTTATTTAAATCCATCAGCATATTCGAAGATGATTCTCTGCTGCCACCTAAAAATCAGAAAAAAGTAACTGTGATTATAGTTTGCGAATAAATGATTTTTCTGATATCTCAATTTTTAAAAGAACTTTCTACAATTACCTATTTAAGAAGAAATGAAGCAGTGATTTGTACCTATCACGGTTCATTTAATCAAAAAAGGTGATAGCGAAACTACAATTTTCTGGTGAACGAAAATGGTGTGAAAATCCGAGAACAAAACTGAATTTAACCTCTAATTTACGGCAGCAATTGGAGTCATTGACTTGATAATAGTGAAAGTTGGAAAGTTTCGTATTTCAGCACTTCTTAATATATATTTCCCGTAAAGAATATTCTCAGAGTTGCTATTATTAATAAATAATTATAAAAAAAGCTTTTCATTTAATTGCTATATATTATGTTTTAAATAGAAAACTAACTGTTATTTTATTTTGAAGAATCTATTATTTTATTTTTGTAAGAAGCTAAAGTTTAACAACAAAATTCCTCAAAAAAAAACCTTTTATTGGTGTGATTCGTTTTATTTTTCGAGTTATTTATTTATGTTTCATAGAAGGGTCAGAACTCATCTTTTATTCTATTGTTAATTCTTGAGGCACTTGCCATGGACAAGCTCGCTGTGGTAATCAGCGATTTAAGCCTAATCATCGTTTCTTGTTTTGTTGTAGCGCCAACTAAAGCCAACAGTACTACTTTTGCTACTCACTCACCGCAATTGGTTTCACAGCCCCTTTTTACAGAGGGGGGGCATTCAAACATCTTACACATACAGTCCCTGGCCAAATTATTAGACGCACTGTAAAATTTCATGTAAAATAATATTTACCGAGTGATATTGTCCGGTTTTATTGTTTACACTTGATTGGATTTTTATTTTTGTATTATACACTTATTTTGGGATTAAGTTAACACAAATTAAACAACAGTAATATAGAAAAACATCTATTTATTATGTTTTGAAGAAAAATTAAACAAAAATAATTAAAAGTTAATATTTTGTTGAGCCACCTTTAGCCGCTATCAAAGCTTTAATTCTGCGCGGCATGCTATCAATACAAGACTGTACTGTCTCCTGCATTTGAGGATGATGATTCCACACATGAATAATCTTTTCTAAGAGTTGCGTTTTGTTGGTGATAACTTCTTTAGCCACTTCTCTTTTCATCAGTTCCCACACATTTTCAATCGGGTTCATGTCGGGGCTATTACCAGGCCAATCCAACAGAGGGATATTTTGTTCTGCCAAAAAAGCTTTAACAGACCGAGCTGTATGGCAGGGAGCTCCTTCTTGCATGAAAATAAAGGGTTCCCCATTTGGAAACCATTCTCCGAGTTGCGGAATCAATCGATTTTGTAAGATTTCTTTGTATTGGTCTTGCCTCATCAAACCTTTTACCACGTACAGACGACCAGTGCCCTTGCCGCTGATGACTGACCAAATCATCACTTTTGTAGGATGTTTTACAGTTGGAGCAACACAGTCAGGATGAAACTTTTCTCCATGACGACGACGCACATACTGAGCTTTATTCTGCAAAATATCGAATGTGCTTTCGTCACTAAAACAGACCTGTTAAAAATAAAAAAATAAAAAGAACTTCTGTGATTTTATCTTATTTTACTAAAAATGATAACAAACTTATCAACTGTGACGAAAAAAAAATATCTTACCGATCTCCAGAAGTCCACATCTTTGTCTCGCCATTGTTTGGCCCACTTCAGGCGCTTTGCTTTCATTGCAGCTGTTAACTTGGGCTTCCTAGCAGGGCGACAGGCCTTTAAATCTAATTCTTTTAACTTTCTTCGAACAGTGCGCTCAGAAACATTCACGTTAGCATCTTGAAGTTGTGATTTTAATATTTTTGTGGTAGCAAATCTGTTCTCTAAACAAATTTTCTTCAAACATCTCTCTGACCTTGGAGTGAAAATTGGTTTTCTACCGCACTTTCTCTTTCGTTTCGGGCTCAATTCCTCTCCTGACTCAATTTTCTTCTTTATGCGTCGTACACTAGCTTCTGAAACCTTTAATCTTCGTGATATTTCCCGATTTGTAAATGTTTTCGCTTTCACAAGGGCCTTCACTTCAGCTTTTTTACGAGGTGAGAGATCGCCTTTTCTACCCATATTAAAAAAAAATCCAATTGTATTTTCAAACACTGCACACAAAATAAACTAATAATTAAGCAATATAAAACTGTTTAATAAACAATCACAGTGTATAGAGCGAACGAAACGAGTCCGTACCTGACGCAATCCCGATAGTGACTGATTCACGTTTGTACTTGTTTACGTTCATGGGTCAATGGTTTTACACAGTGTTGCCCTATATTAAAAAGAAATACTAATTGGTAACTTACAACAAATCTTTCAAACAAAAATCGATTATATAGTATTTTAAATATACAATTTCCGCGTAAAATCTTGAAAGAAACTTAATTATTCAAAAAAAAATACGGTGCGTCTAATAATTTGGCCAGGGACTGTAGAACACAAAAGAACAACCATGCCCGAACCGGGACTCGAACCCGAGATACCTAGATCCCGGGGAAGACACTCTACCCCTATGCCAGGACGCCGGCATCCTTTATTCTATATTAGGGAAATAAGAATATTACAAGCAATTAATTTTAAAAATGTGATGGATTTTAAAATTTAAGTTGAGTGACTTAGCTAAAACTAAATCAAATGGTTAAATCAAATTGAAGTGTTATATTCAGGGAATGAATCTTATAACAGCAGATTTATGCAAAAGAAATTTTAAAAAAATAATATAGAATGTGTATGAATTATTATTTACAAAAAGGCCAATATACATTTTAAATATTATGAAAATAAAGGCCAATATACATTTTAAATATTATGAAAATAACTTTTATAAACCATATTAATGTTGGGAATAAGTCAAAATTCTCCTATTTATATCGGCAGCATCCGCAATCGGGTTCAAATTTTTCGAATCCAGTTAATTCGATGCAGTCGCACAAGAGCAGAAATTTAAAACGATATGCTGATAAGTTTATTTGCATATCATTGAAGAAGAGGAATTTTTGTTTATCGCAGTACATTTAAATAAGAAGTTAAATGTTTGAAAGAAAAGATCAACTGAATTCTAAGAAAAAAGATGTTGTTTTGTTGTTGTCGTTGTGTGCATATCAAGCAGATGTGCGTCATTCGATAAGTATGTTTTTACTTTTCGTTCTGGTTACAAGATGTAACCACGTTTAAATAAAATTTCAAGTTATTTTCTAATCGTCATTGCGTGGTTCTCTTTCTTAATAGATAAATTCAATTTACTAATTAGGCCAAATTTATCTCAAAGAATTAATGCAAATAAAAAAAATTTAGACAAAAATATGTGGCATAATAGGAAAAAAACTATGCATTTCTTAGGATCTCTAAGCAAAAAAATTGCACGTCATCAACATTAACAACAAATAGTGATTTTTATATAAAAATACACTTTTTTTAAATTCGAAATTTTTAACCTTCTTTAATGTTTGTGTTACATAAGTTAGCTTAAAATTAAACTTTCTGTTTGTTTTTTTAAATAATTTTTTAAAAAAATTTTCCGTTTACTGTACATGTTACCGTACAAAACAAAGTTGTGACAAAATGTAATTATAGATAATTTCATAAAAAATGAAGCAGATAATTCCGAAAAACTAGCGAAAATGAACAAACCTAATTTTATTTCTGAATTCAAATTTTTTTTAAAATTAAAATAGTTGCTTGACGTTATTTCAATTTAAAATAGAATTCAATATAAAAAAGATATGTTTAAAAATATTCTGTAGAATGTTTGAATACGATTTGGTAATTAATCCTTGAATCTTGTTATTATTCTACAATAAAATAAGGGAAAAGTTTTCAAATAATGAATATTTATCGTTAATTAATCTTTGAATCTTGTTTTCACTGTACAATAAAATAAGGGAAAAGTTTTCAAATAATGAATATTTATCGTTAATTAATCTTTGAATCTTGTTATCACTCTACAATAAAATAAGGGAAAAGTTTTCAAATAATGAATATTTATCGTTAATACCAGTGAAATCAATTAATAATGATATGGCATGCATGCATCAAATGCGGCTTGCCTACTTAATTTTGGAATCCATTAGGTTTCCTGCAGGAGGAAAAAGAACATGATTTCTCAGAACAACATTATAAAGCATGATATAATATTAACTTTAAAAGATGATTTGCGGAAATGAATTTATAAATTATTATTACAAGTTCGTAACTGATTCGTATTCAGTACCTACAAGGTTCATTTTGGGGGTGGAGTTCCCTTGTTACTTAAAATATTCATTTTCCTTCTTCTTTGACAACAGAATCGCCATTGTTCTCTTAGACATAACACAATTGAGGAAATTTCATAAAATGCGAATGCAATACAGCACATATCTAATAATAAATTTATGTTCATATTTTGGGGCGGAAATATTCTTATTTACACACGTTTCCTTCTATAAATCCGAGAGAGATAATAAACAGGATCTTTTATCTTTTTTTAAAAAGTCAAATTCCATCATACAAAACAAGGTTGTTAAAACATTTTCGAGAGACTACCAAAATAGTATTCTAACCGAGTATTTTGTTCATCGGCTAATTGTTATGTCTAGGTTAAAAGTTCAGGACTTGACGAAAGGGAAGGCACTTGATATGTCTGGCGAACACTTGCCCAGAAATAGATTATAATAGGCTTGTAAGACAGACGAAGTGTAATAAAGCAGGACACGCCATTTATGCAATACAATCTGAGCCTCCTGTTCTTATCGAGCTTAGAAAGGGGTTATCCCTTCTCTAGAATGGCTCACTGGATGGCCGTGTAATTACAACAGAAATTCGAGACCCTTCAAAACGGGCAGAGGCAACAATGGTTCGAGATGAAAGATAAGCCGCAAATCCACATTTCGTGACAATTGTTCGATCGCAGGTGGTTAGAACTGGTGTTTGCGGTTGAAAAGGACTTACGTGAAAAAAGCCCGTTATGGTAATGGATGCTCAAAAGTGAAACGGAGTAACTAATAGGAATTATTGGTTTCCAGAGAGTGAGGCTTGTGTGCTAACTATAAGATTACAATAAGTCGCTACATGGTTATCTAAAAAACTCAATTAAGACCAGGTGAATGTTTTGATATTTGAATAGTCTTTCATAGGCACGTCTGATAAAAACAAGATTTGTACAATAGAAAAATAGATTACCCTAAATTTTTCATTGTTGATCTAATAATACCTCCGTGTTTGTATTACTTTATTGACAGAAATATAATAGCTCTTAATTGCTATGACCAGACACCCGAAATTTGATTGTATGTCCCCGATTGTCCTGAATCCGAATCAATATCCCGGATTTTACTCATAGATAATGGGTTGATTTTTTTAAAAAAAATCTCTTCTTCCTATTAAATTGAATCTTATAAATTTTAACTTGTTTGCTTTTATAGTGCTTTGGAATTTTATACACCTGTTATGTATAAGTTAATTTTTTAAATATTTGCCTTCGTACTTGATTTTTTTACTTGGTTTACATCTGATATTTTATTTTAAAATTTGTGCTTCCAATTTTTCTAAATTTCTTCCAATTATTTTTAAAAAATTGTGTTTTGCATCATTTTCTTTTCATAAATTTTATTTTTCTTTTCACTTGCATCATATGTCTTTTAATTAATTTTAAATTTTATAATACCTAAATACAATAAAAGATAGCGCTACGCTATATAGATATGCTAACATGAGACATGCTTTATTTAGCTAGACAATCGTTGCTTTTGCGCTAATAAAGCCCAGACAATCGAACGTAGAAATCTTAGTTGCAGATTGCTTTAAAAATTAGCTATGCTACATAGACAGGAGAAATAAAGCGAAAAATGTTCTCTTTCTAACTATTATTGAATTCCTACTATTAGTTCACACTCTCCCTATGTATATATATATCTTGTTCAAATTTTCAATCGTTAATAAAATACTTTTTATTCATCTACTCAAATTCATATATTTTTTAAAAACTTATAGTGGATGACGCTTGATGATAATGCAGTTTTTTTAATTATTAATTCCTTCATTAAATGTAATTAATTTTCAATACTTTAAATGGTATTTTAGCAGTTTTTAATGACAATTGAAATCAGCAGGCAGAAACTCAATCAGTTAAATGGAAGAGTTTTAGTATTTTTCACTTGAAGGTGAAGAAGGTGAGTTCAGTTTTTGCGAAAATTAATTTTGTAATAAACTTTTTACATTAATTGTAATAAATAAAATATTCAAATATTATGATAAAAGGTAACTAAAATAAAATTTTTCTTTGTTGATCTAAACAGGAATTAACTTTAAAATTTTTTGATATGTATTTTTTTTATATTTACTGATGAGAAACAAAACAAAAAAAATCATTATATACTCTCAATAATAGAAGTAAAAGGTAGGATATAAACAACAAGCTAATGACCGATTGATTTGTAAAATACCATTTAGTTTCGGAAAGTCTTTTTTTTTTTTTGCCCTTCTTTTTTTATGTTGAACAATTTATTAAACATTGCATTTTACGAGTAGTATCGACATTATGGATAGAACTTGTTCTAGGTCTGTGATCTACATAGGAAGGAGTAGAAACGAGTTTAATTTCCTTTTTCTAGAGCACATTGCACTTTCAAGTGCATTCAAAACAATACCAATATTTATTGACATCAGATGAAAATATCCAAAGTTAAGACTTCTTTTTACCGATTTGTTCGACTTAGAATTGGATGTTCCGGTTTGTTTAGGTCTTTATATACTCTTGATTAAAAATGGATTAAGTTAATGTTTTTTTTATCTGGAAAAAAACTTCCTTAAACGGTTTTTTTTTTACAATTTTTGGTCCTTCGTTGTACCAATTTAAATAAAGGGCCATGAGAAAAAAATATTAAAAAATTATTAGAAATTCATGCATTAATTGTCTTTTTTTATTTCTTATTATCTTTGAGAAGAATTTTAAACCACTGCTTATTTTTATTCGTCTGAATTTATTATTTATTTTAGTTTTTACTAGCTGATATACTCAGCGTTATAAGGTAGGAATAAAATTATTGTCATGTTTACGGCAGATGAAAAATTATTTTATTTAACTTTTTACTTACTTAATTGCCACAAATCTTCAATTAAATATTTCAATTTTACCATAATTATGCTTCTATTTTAGTGAACAAAATTTTAAAATCTTATAGCGTGACAAGAATTTGTAACAAAAGTTAATCATAATATTTTTTTAATACAAAATATTAGAATGTGTAAAATATTTACATTGTCTGCAATCTACTTTAAATTAAAATTCAAAAATTTACGGATCGAATGTGACAGTAATTTTTCGAAAAATTACCGACTGTTCTAATCAATTTCTAAAAACCAGAATTTTTTTTCTAGAAATCCTTAATAATTTATAAAGAATAATATAAAATTTTGTGCAAATGGAAATTTCAACGTATTTATTACTTTGAATATAATTTAAACTCGTAGGTTAAAACTTGTCAGTTACGATTTGAATCAATTTTTAAGTACAAAAAACTGATTTCTTTAAATGATTTTCACAATTAAAGAAACAATTTGGAATATCAATAAGATAACTCAAATCTTATTTTAATAACTCATTTTCCTATGCTTAGTTTACTAAATAAATACCAATTGTTAATTGTTGTTAAACATAATAGTAACAGTGCTGTAAAACCAATTTACTAAATAAATCTTAGGTGCAGTACTGCAAATCCCCTCTTCCCATGATCTTTTTGACTAAACCAATGGCACAATAATTCTTTACGCAGTTCTGAGCATGCATAAGGAAAGCCCAATTTTTAATTTAAAAATAGTCCAATTTCATATAAAAAAATTAAAATTAATGTTTTAAATTATTGCTACGAAAGCTTCGCTAATACCTTCCCTATTTTTAATATATTTTGTAAGAATGAATAAGAACAAAAAGAATTGCTGTTTAATAATTCGGATTCGTATAGAAATAAGAAAATTGACATTTTAGTTTTATTTATGTAAACGATGTTGGAATACCTTTTGAAGGCTTTGTTTTCAATGCTCTACATAAGAAAATAAACAATCTCAAGCAAACTATAAAAGGATAATTGATGAACTACTAGCTATTGGATTTATTTCCGTATTTATATTAGAAAATGGAATTACTTTCAATAAAAGCTGGCAGTTAAATAAGCAGAATAAAAAAATTAAAAGTTTGCATTGTGTTTATGTCAAACAAACTTAATAGCTTGTTTCTGTTCATTATTAGTTAATACAACTTGCGAAGGAAAAAGGTAAAGAATACAAGGAATAAGAAGAGAGAAAGTTAAATAAAAACGTTGCGTAACCCAATTTGGAAAGATTTGTTGAATAAATAAATGCCATAATCAATAGCTCGAAGCTTCAATTCCATTGCTGAAGGAAATAGCGGTAAGAAACACAAAAATATATTTTTATCTTTCTGAAAGATTATTTGAGAATTGATTTTGGCATCTAAATACGTTTAATTCTTAAAACTTACTTAATAATTATATAGCTATATTTAATTCTTCCTCATTCGCTTCAGAGTTTTATTGATATTCCAATCATATCCAGAAATCATTATTTACTGCATTCATTCCTTCAATGAAGAATTTGAATTAAAAAAAATTGTTGGGCATTATGCATTGTTGCTGAAAAGGTATTTACTGAGTCAGTAGAGATCCTTTTATGGTGTTTAATGAGTCATAATTCTGTAAGCATATGTGTGATTTGGTGTGAATAATCAAACATAGAGTAAAATAAAATTAATTCAATTAAAATTATTATTATTATTCAATAAGGAAATTAACTGATAATGAACTTTTAGAAAAATTAAAGTAGTGTATAGTTATAAAAAATGCACAAGTGTCGGAAATATCATATCAAGAAGTGAATAAAAAAATCAATTTTAAAATTCCATCTTCATACAAATGAAGTAAATCAAGTTCAATAAATCTGCGAAGCACATTCTTATTATAAAAAAGACCTACCTGAATTTTGTTGATGCGCATTTCTTTGTTAACTTGTTTCAATGTTGAATACCTTTGAGAAGAGTCCTCCTGAAATATGTTTACGTTTTTATTAAGTAATAAATTTCTTCACGTTACTATAAACCAGAAGAGTTAGAATATTTCGTACTTTTACGAAATTTTTTCAGTTAAAGAGCTGTGCTTAATGGCTTGATTAACACAGCAAATACAGCAGTGAAATTATGTTTAACAAGTTTTCAACAAAAACTAAAATGTTTAATAATAAATTAAAATTAAAATTCAGCGTTTATTCGAATCTTCAAAATGGAAACTTCACGAAAAAAAATGTTTAATGGAAATGAATTTTGACAGTTTTGAGAAAAACTAAAACAATTCTTAAATACTAAAAAATAAAAAAAATAAAAAAAATCTGGAATGTTAAGTTTTCATTTAATCCATGACTTCTAATGTGCTGTTGAAGCATCTTGTCTTTAATCTGCTTGATTGTACTATTTCTGAAAGAACAATTACTGAGGAATGTTGTTGTTGTTGCCCTCATGTTCCGCTTTACAACGGAAGGAGGAGTGTAGTAGCTTCTGAGGATATAAACCCCTGATCGCCCGAGAGCAGAAGTCAGACTTCCTGCTCACACACGTCACAAACCCTTTCTAAGGGGCGGACTACATTCATGCATCATGCATTTTATTCATTCATTTACAGATAATAATTTAGATCTGGACCAGAGAAAGATCCCTTCTGACCCAGTACCCCCAGTGGTATTACTCTCGACTGAAGGACTTGGTGACCACAACAAATTTAACGTGCGTCAGCCACCAGCCACCCATGGAGAATCTTCGGCTGGCGGGTTCGATCGCCCAACCAAACCTCCCGGTCCTAATTATTGAGGAATGAAAAATTAAAAAAAGAAAAGAAATAAAACTAAGCGGGAGGTATTTTTGAATGAATAATTTTAACAATATCGAAAAGAAAGGGTGCGAATATGATGAATTCAGATTCTATGAGAATTTTTACTTCAATATCTTTTACATATATTCAGTTATTATTTTCTCAACTAATAATATATGAGGAAGCGCATGTTTAGTTTTCTACGGGACAGATTATTTGCTCTAGAATCTCAAAATTGGCACAGATATACTTAGGACAATGGGAATGTGCACTTCGAAGTAATTCATTGAAACTGCAGTTAATAAGCAAATTTTTTTCTCAATGATCCCCCCCCCAAATAATATTACATAAAGCGTATCTTGATATCATTTAAAAATTTAAAAAATGTAATAATACTATTGTCAAGCAAAATTTTTATAGAATTTGGCATTTTTCAAAAAAAAAAAATACTTTTTGCATTAATTTTAGTAATAGATTATATTATTCAACTGACATTCTTGAAATTTTCGTCATTTTATCAAATATTTAATTGCATGATTTTTGAAATCCAAGTAAGAGAAAATCTATTAATTCCATAACTGCAAAACACTCAATACACTAATTCCATAAATTAAGGATAATATAAGCTCAATAAAAGAAAGTATCAAAAGAAATACAAATGTGACTTATTTGTATTGTATTAAATAAACGTAACGATAAAAAAAAAGTTGCTATATGTTTGATATCAATAATAAAAATTGCGACTTTATGTTTCCTAAAGCAAATTAAAAAAACTATTTAAAAAACTTATATTACGTGGTCGGTATGATGGTAAATACATAGTATGGCTTCCTGACGTTGAATTACCGTCCGTACAATATCTAGGCATGCTGAGTATCAAGTTATAGGTCTAATCCTAGTGAATATGACATCACTCATCAAGCAATGCTCTCCGAACTTCCGGTAGACATGTAAGACTTGGTACTGTTTGTCCATAAGGAGATCTCTGGCCGACAGTCGTCTATGTTTACGGCGGGAGTTATAGAAACAGGTTACTGCAGGAAGAGTCCATTTCGCAGAGGTAGAAATTCATTCAAGTTTCTTACGTTGGCGCATTTAGCGCCTAATTGGCGGTATTGATATATTGCCTTTAATTTTCAAAAGCAAATTCGAAAAATAATTCACTGGGCCGAAAATCCTTTGCTTGGAATTTTGAAAAAAATATATTATTCTTGTTAGAATAATATAGAAATTCCTTTCTGATTAGTACAGAAAGAACAGAGTAAATCAAATAGAAAAACTGAATAATTATTTATATGTCTAACGCAAGAAGAAGAAAAAATTAAGTAGAATCCGGCATGGCAAAAAATTAATCTTCATTTTATTTGTTTTAAATTTATGTAACTACTTAAGATCAAATTCTCCACAGCAAACGCGAAGTAATCTGTCTAATTCAACACAAAAATAACATAATAATCGTAATTATTTCATAATTTTTATAAAAGGTTGCTGCTAGTAAAATATCCATTGTTAAATATGTTTAAAACTTCTCCAAAATAAATTTATTTATTTATTTTTGATATATATACTATTTTTCGAAACTCAAAATTAACAATTACATTTTATCAAATTTTAAGAATAATCAAAAGTATGTTAAGCTGAAACTTTTGATTATCGACTTATTGAATAACAGATAACAAGGGCACATTATTGAAAAAATAGAAAATAACTAAAAGAAATCAAATAAATTTCGTAGCTTCAGAAAATAAACTAAATAAAATTCTATATCTTCAATAACTTACGATTAAACTAATTGAAATGAAACAAAAAAAGCAATTTAAAAATTCCCATTTTATTTATAAAACACATGAATTATTATTAAAAGAGTGCAAAACTAGCAGAGATCGTGTGACAGTTGTATACTTTCAATTAAAAGAATTCTAAAACACTGTGACAAGATTCCGTTTCTTCTGAATCGGAATCCAATTCAGTACTTCCAATCTGAATTACTAGTTCTTCTAAAACCCCATCTTTTTCCCAATACGAATTTTCAGCAAGTTTCAAGCAAAATTCTATAACATTATGCACAATTTTACGTGCTTGTGATTTTAAATTCTCCCCATTCTTAAATTGAAAAGGCATTTTAAAGGATCTCAAAATTCAAGAGACAAAAATTATTAAATAATGAAATACAGTTAATATTAACCAAAGAAAATATTAATAAAATATAAAAGAAGTAATCTAAGCAAATATAAAGATACGATCAACTGCGGTAAAAGCGAAAAGACGAATGAGCAATAGTTTTTTTATCGCTTCCTTTTTTCGCCAAGATAAAGAATACCCCCGCAGACTTCCGTTTGATTCCACCCATTCGAAATGGATCCTCCTTATCGACGCCTGTTTCTATAACGCTTGCCGTAAACATAGACGACTGTCGGCCAGAGATCTCCTTATGGACAGACAGTAGACTGGCTGCAACTCGTTGGCTTAAGCATATTCCACACATACTTTACTGGATTCATGTCCGGTTAGAATATTGGCCAGTTCATACGGGGGATACCCTCCGATACAAGACATCCGTTTGCGATGTTTGCACAATGTCATCCATAATCACGAATTCAGCGCCCATGGCGTCCCGAAACAAACGTACATGTTGTTCCAAAATGATATTTGGCCTGTCATGGCGCATACTGGTCAGTTCTGGGACTCGGAATAATTCCTCCCTAAATGAGAAATCCTGCACCACCGTAACGGTGTCGTTCAATGAAATGGATATTTTTTTTTTTTTTTGTAAATATATAAAACTTCAAAAAGTGCTATTAGTATTTTTCTTGAGAAAAATTTTCTTACAAAGTCAGACTATGCATTTTTATTAATGGCAGAAAATACTTCGTGTAATTATCTTAATTCGCTGTTTTTTAATATTTTCAAAAATTAATATATTAATTTTATTTATGCATGACTTCATAATAAAATAGTTCATAATTAAGTATTTCACTAATCAGTTATAATACACAAAATTAGAAATTGGAGGTGAAATGAAGCATGGCAAATTAGATACATTTAAACAAAGTATGAAAATGGAGCATTCATTAATTCCTTCATTCTTAAAATCATTCGAATTATCTCAGTTTCTCTTTCAAAGATAAGCAAGATAATACCTTCAAAGATAAGATCTTTGAAACTGGAATGATAAACTATATCCATAAGAGGATGCAATGTAAAAGAGGAACTAGTTAAATTGATGGCTTTTAGGCAAATGCATGCCCAGGCGTTTTTTAACTGTTCTAAAAAAATCTCCCTGTCTCTGAAACCCGTCTGGGTGAGTGCCTCTAATGATTAAAACATGCGCCTCGGGCATATAATGACAACGTAAAAGGGAAATATTTCGCAATGATATTCGGGCGTCTCAGTCCCTTACTGTAATTTTGGGGCCTCTTAACAGCGACAGAGTGAAATGTAAACAAAAGGAAACTTAAGAGGATATACTTTTCCATGAAAATTAAAGGACATTTTTTTTGTTAAAGTTGGCTTCCTCTAAGAATCTCACAAAACAGCTTACTATTACGTTTTGACACCCGAAATGAATCCTAATGAATTCATTAATAGGATTCTATTTAAATTAGTATTTCTGAAGAGGAATCACATTTTATGAAGCCGTAGCTAAACTTTCTAAAACTTCTAGAGCTACCAAATTAGGTAAGTAGTGATGATAATGACGCATCCGCTTTACAATGGAAAGAGGAGTGCAATAAATTCTGAGGGTATGAATCCCTGACCACCCTGGGCAAAAGTCTGACTTCTAGCTTATATGAGGACACACATACTCACTCGTTTGCATAACCCCTTTTTATAGGGGAACACATTCACATACTTCACAAACAGTAAACAGAACAATCATACTCTGCCCGGGACACGAACCTGGGATGGCCAAATCACGAGGGAGGCACGCTACCTCTGAGCCAGGACGTCGGCTACTGTCTTGTTAAAAACTAAATTTCGACTTTGAAATAGGATAATAAATTTAATTCTCTTGTTGTTATATAAAAGTTAAAATATATTATCATATTGTGGTTACCGGTTTTAAACTTGGTTATTATTCAAAATTGTGCTTAACAATTTTGCAGTGTGAAAAGTCTTCTCTAGAAACAAATAATACAGTGAAGATTTTTGAGTGATTAATTAGTAAAGATGCCAACTATGAGATGTTCTGTCGATTAAGAACCGGTATTGAAAGATGCCTTCTTATTGGCAGGTATGCAGTTATTTCTTGGACAGTAATCGCTCATTAAATTATTTCTATGTAGTTTTTTCGATATAAATCTCTCATTAAGGAAAGATTTAATTTTTTGAAATAATTATTTAATAATTAAATAGGATCAAGCAGAATTTTTTAAAAATTTCTACATAGCGGCTATAAACATAAATTTTTTTATATTGCTTGAAATTTTTTTCTCGAGAAGTTTACATTGATACTATTTTTTTACACATGTTCAAATTGTTTTAACACATTTTTCAAAATGTTTTTACGAAATTGCTTAAACAAAATTCTTCATTCTGTTAGTAAATGCCCGAATATATAAAAAGCTTGTGAAAATTTTAATTTTGAATGAACGTTATTTATTGATACTATATAATTATGCCCGTCTTTATTTCGAGAATGAAATGAAGACAGACAAATCAAGATTAAAAACATCTTCACGCTGCACTGCTTCGGACGAGACATTCTAAACCTTTTCACAATTTGTTTTGAGCATATGTTATATTGTTCTGTCAACGATATCTTCTCTACATCGATACATTTCTCTACTATACTATTTTGAAGGTCATTTTTGGAATCATTAAAAAAGGCTGATGGCTTTTCACAATGGATGCCCGCAGCTATGAAATGACACCACGCCTTAATCTGTCAAAAGACACGCGCATCGCAGGAAGGAATGTGAAGATGTTACTCCGCTCATTAAAATATAAAAGGTTGATGCGTTTTTCATTAAGAGACTAGTTCCATCACAACGCAAAATTCTGATATAATCTATTTCAATTGATATTTAAAGTCCATTGCTTGTTATTGAAAATGATCGCCACGTGCTTGATAGAAATCGAAAAAATGCTGTTTTGACTGCCGTATAAAATTAGATACAATAATGCTGTTAGTTTAATGTTTTTCACTATTTCATAAAGTGAGTGTAAGAGGGGGGGGCAACAATTGAATGGTCGATTTGAATTTTAATTATACCTATATGACGTTGTTTTGTTTTAAAAGACGTAGCATTTAAGGTTAGATTCGATTTTAATTTACCGAAAGATATCACAGGAACAAATATCAGATTTGAAAAAATATTTTTTGTAAATATCAGCATTTTTTCAGTAGAATTTCTATACTTCGTCATACTTAAAATATTTTGTAAGAAATAAAATATGTTTGTTTGCGAGAAATGTTTAAAGAATCTTAGAGTTATCCACTTGAATGATTGAGAAAATTAATTTTTTAAATTTTACTTTAATGATATTACTTTTATAACAGTAGATAGGAAATTACATAACGCATGTTATTTAATGATGTTTCCATTTCCTATTTTCTTAAACATGAAGAGGAAATTTCTATAATTAAAAAAATTAAAACTATTGATGATGATAAGTATCCTCCTGAGTCATTAAAAAAGCTATTTCTGCGATTTATATTGTGAAGCTGATAGCTTAAAAACGAAAAGAGCTAGACAAATTAAAGTTAGAAAATTGAATGGATTTTAAATTAAATCCTTCAAAAAATTTGCTTTCTATTTCTAAATAAACAGAAAACAATAGAATATTTCTAAATAAACAGAATAACTATTCCCTAGTTTAAGCACCATAAAAGAAATTTTTATACCAAATTTTAAAAGAAAATATACATTAGAATTTAATTTATGAGGTTTTTCCTAAGAAAATTCTGCCAAAGCTCAGAATTTGATGATGACGTTTGAAGATGTAAAATAACGTTAAAACGTACACAAATACAAATATAAGAAAATGAAATCTACAATCGCAAATTTCAAATTATCATGTGAGAACTTTTTTATTTTAAGTCATTATTTGTCTTAATTAATTTAAGTCATTGAGTAGTTTAAACCAGTCAGAAAAAGCAATATCGGTAAAAGCAGCTCAACCTTTTAAAAACGCATCTGCTTTCAAAGAAACATACATAATAACAATGCAATGCCGGTAAAAGCAAGTAAAAAATATCTGAGATTAAAAGATGTTGATGAATATCTCCATTTAAACTCATTGCCTATTTGATTTCGAGTTTCAATCATTCGTTGCCTTCAACTATTCAAAAACCCCAAACGGAAAAAAACCTGTTCTTCATATGATAAAAAGCAGGGTAAGTTCCTCCCAAAAAACTTAAAAACAAAATTTAAACAATTTTACAAAAAAAGTTTAAACATAAAGAGTGTTAAATAAAAATAAGGAATTCGTATTTTCACATAAAACTGATTTTTTAAAGTAGTCGCCTATCTTAAGAATATGGGTAAATTATACGAAAAAAAAACGAAATTTTGTAAATTAGCTTTTCAAAAAGATATAAGTTGAGAAGCATTAAAGGGCAATAATATGGTCTAATGTAGAGTTTAAGGTACTATTTTTGAATAAACGTGTTTCCTCCTCGAGTAATCTTCTTGTAGTTCTCCTCAGTTTGAACTGCCGAAGCGTCACTAATGACTGCTGGCAAGAGATTCGGATTAAGCCATCTAGGGACTTTCAAGCAATGCGAGGCTCGGCGTTTATCGTTTCTTCTCCCCAGCATTCAAAGTCAATTATTCATTCACTGAATTTATTTAATAACTGTACAAGCAAATTCAAGCAATAAATATCGTAATGAAAGGAAATAACGTAACATTCATTTATGGATCACATCCAACCGAGTTGGCTTTGTAAATTGAATATAAAAATATCCAAGCTAAAATTTCAGAATATCTTTGAATAAAATAATAAAATGTACAAGGGGTTTCTAAAAGAATCAAATTATTATGTAATTATATGATTAGATATTTTTATTTTCTTATATGCGGAGCGTGCAAAGTGAAAGCATTGTAAAAGGAAATAAAAATGATTGAAATTAATATTGTGCCAAATTTTTGAATTGTGCGAGCCTAAAAAACCTTTTTAAAATTACGTCAGTCTGTTAAAAAGGTAATTCAAAATCCTTTGAACTAGATTTATGAAATTTGCTTACATACTTCAAACCCCACTTGTAGAATTCTACCAAATTTTCTATGAAATCCATTAAAAGAAAATTTATTTATTCTTATTCCAAGCACGTGTGAGCATAATAACTATAAAACTTAATGAGCGATAAATAAAATTTGTTAGACATGTTTATAGCTATAATATATATATATATATATATATAAATTAAATTTTGAACTAAATCTTTCGAAGGCTTGAGCCTTTATTAATTGGCCTTTTAAAATGCATAAAAACACAAAAACTCAAAAATGCAGTGATATTTATTAAATGAAATTTGGTATGTAATCTTGTCACTACATTGTAAATCTACGTCAAATTTTAGTTTAAATTAGCGAGCAAAAAGCGTCCATAATACAACATAATTTCGTATATTTTTATATTAGCTGCAAATCAGCGATTAATTGCCAAAAAATTATAAAAAAAACGAGAGGTAGATTTAGCAAAAATGCTACATTCACGTCTAAGATCTACACTTTTTAATTATTGTAGGCTAAAGCCATGAAAGGCATTTGCTTCCTTACCCAAACCTCTGAATTTTAGATACTAGAAAAGATATAACATCTTCATCAGAGAGCATGCGATAGAAGACAATTTCTCTCGATTTCAACACTATAATCAATATTTTTTTAGAACTGTAAAGCAGCACAGTTAAAAATACTTCAAATGTCAATTAATAAGGAATATTAATAGAAAAAATGTTTCAAAAAGAAGGTGATACTTGATTTTAATTTGAATAAATCGGGGTACATGACCTTATTAAAAAAGAGAGAGAGAATAAAAGATTAAATTACTCAGAAAATATCACGAAAAAAACTTGATGCTGATTTATTGCTGAAAAATTGAGGGTCCTCTAGACAAGTGTCAACGTAATAATGCAGTTTTTTTTCTCTTTCGTAGTAAATGGTAGACAGCAGGTAATCAATAACCGAAGATAGCTTGCAAAAACGTGCAAAGTAAATCTTTGCATATAGTGAACACCTCATTTCTTTCTAATTAGAATTGCTAATATAAGTAATTAAAAAGAAAGAAATTGCTGAATCAATAAAAAATGAAATATGTGGATGTTTTATTCTTGTCATTTGCTAATAATATTAAAGGATACTGAGATGAATGCATTAATGAATAATGGATAAATTTGGTTTTTTATGAAATCTATGCTGTACAAAAATGATTCTTTTTACGAATGAAGAATAGAAACAAAGATGATTTTTTATGTTTTGAATCTGAAAAATTTTAAATATTATTTCTTATACTATTAAATATAATTATTTAAATTCGTGGTGCCCAAATTAATTTATAGCACAAGTTTCATTAAAACTATTTTAATTTAAGATAAAGTACCATGATAAAAAGTGAACTGTGAGGAAAAATTAAATTTTACTACGAAGTTTTAAGTCTTCTTTAAATTTTTCTTAGAAAAAAAAACACCCCAAAACTTTTTTTTCTTAAAAAATAACATTAAAAAGACATTCTAAATGTGTCTTTTATTGATATGTATTAAATTCTTTAAAATATAATAAAATATACGTAAAAAGTGGAGATTATTTTTGAATTTCCTACTTTACTTTGTAAATAAATCAGAGCAAAAGCAAAATGTTTTATAATGATGACATTTCAAAGGCAGGCTAATATATAGTGTATGACAGATAAAAAAATGTAAGGATGTTTAGAATACATATTGATTAGCAAAAGCATTTTCTAGGCAAAAAAATAAATAAAATCCAATGCGTTTTGTTTACTATGGAAGGGAAATGTCAACTGCTCTCAAATTAGTACATTCAGCTTAGGGTTAAATTATATTACTTATTTAGCATATAGATTGAAATTAGTTGTATTTAAAGAAAGCTGATCTATTCATTCAACTTAAGCTGGTTTCTTATCTTGAAACTGCATCAATTCAAGAAACTTAGGAACTTTAACTAGTCTAAAAGGAAAAATAAAATTCTACATACATAACTTACTCCTGGCTTTAGTTGGTGCAGCTGAAAAAACAAGAGACGCTCAATCGGCTAACAGATAACTGCCAGCGGGCTTGTAAAAAGTGCCATAAGGAACAACAACAATACGCTAATACTATGAAATTTGCAAATGACAACTTCAATTTTTTTTAAAAAAAATTTATTTATTCATTTATCATAAAAACAAACTTAATGAAGATTTTTTTTCATGCATCACATTTCTTTTTTTGTTGAATTATCTAAATCTCTAAGTGATCACCAATGATCTAGAATTCCTGACTGCTTGATTTAATTACTATTCATTCTCTCACATTTTATAATTCATACAAAATATATTGACGGATCAAGTTTTTCTAAACCTATTAAAATTTTACTTTAAGATCAAACAAATGAATAATATACAATTATTTTAATACTTTATATATTTATTTAATATCTTATATAATTTTTAAAATATTATTAATTACTTAATTATTTTTATACCATAAAATGCTCGGTATTTTTAAAAAATAAGTATTAAAACAGAAATGAGGCTATCATGATACTTTCAAAAACTCTGAGAGATCGCTGATATTTCGATTGTTGTTTCTTTTAACACAACTAGAAAACTCTAATAGGAAACCGAAATCTACCCATTAAAATTTTTTGCTTCGCAATCAATACATTTTAAATATACTGGAATACTTCTAATCCTCTCTTTTCTCTGCTACACTATTTGCTTTGTTGTTTTTTCTACCATTAAATTAATTAACCCAACATAAAAATCACAAAAAGGGCTTTTAGAATTGGTTGGAGTAATAGAATAAACAATCCACTCCTAAAATACACATTTTGTAAAAATACTTTCCTGAAAAACGATTCAGAAAAAATAACTTACGCCGCAATTTTCAGAAATTTAATTGTATGTGAAGTGTATTATGCAAAAAATTGGAACTAATTTCCTACTATAAATCAAATTTCCTACCCTGCAAAATCAGGTTTAGAGAACCTGAAATCCATAAATGATAATTGGTTCCCTTTCACATAACTATATCTAACACCATTTTTGTTTTAATTTTTTTAAAAAAATGAATGTAAAACTTTTAACAAACTAAGTTGCTATAAATATTGAGGTAATTGGAATCAAAAGAGTCCAGGAAGCATAGCCGAGGAAACGAATGTAATACAAGAATTAAGATGGATGTCAAAGGGAAAAACCTATGTTTATTAATAATTTTTATAAACAAAGGGTATTTTGCACTGCAGCTGGTTAAATTTTTTTCTTTTAATATATTACACACATAAAAAAAATCCTCTATAAGTATTGAATTTATTTACCTATATTTAAAGTAGAAAGACTATTTTTGTCATACATTCTCAAATAAATATCTGAAATGAGGAACCGAGTCAAAGAATATTATATGATTTTAAATACCATAGAATGAGGTATTGTTGAAAATGTCCGTTAAATAATAATAATAAATATTTTACTAAATCGGTAAAAGAAATAGTTAAGAATCACATTAAGAATATATAAGAATCATATCGATAAAAATCATATTAAAGAAATGTGCTTATATTTTAATACTATCTCAATTTATCATTTATTAGCTAGAAGTTATTGAGAAGTTACAATTAACAAACACAGACGAAATTAAAGAGGATCAATAAATGTTAAATAATTTTGTAACTTGGAAGAAAATTTAATAAGTATAAAAAATTTATTTTTTGAGAGATAAATACTACTCATAATTGGATGGAGTCTTCGTTTGGTGATGACTTGTCCGCTTTACAACGGAAGGAGAGGGGCAGTAGTTTATGAGGGTATGCACCCCTGAGCACCTGAAGGCAGAATCTGTCTTCTAGCTCATATGAAGATGATATACACAGAAATTCGCTTGCAGAGCCCCCTTTTTACAGGGGGGCATATTCACACACCTCACAGCTAGTTCATAGAACAACCAAGCCCTAACTGGGATTCTAATTCAGGAGGCCCAGACCAAGAAAAAGACGCGCTACCTCTGTGCCAGGACGCTGGCGGCGATTTCGCTTATTTGACCATTATATTATTCCATAATTTTTGAATACTTTTTGTTTTTATGTTGTGATACATTAATCTTTAATTTATTTTATGTTTATTTTATACCATGTTGTTGTTGTTGTTACTTATGGCACATGCCATGGACAAGCCCCCTGCTGATACAGCAGTAGATTTAAGCTGAAAGGAGCGTCTCTTGGTTTTTTTTTTTGAAGCATCGCCAACTAGGGCCAAGAATACGCCTTAGCTACACACTCACCACATTTCCTTGCACAGTCACACATCTCACAGATAGCAAACAGAAGAACAACCATGCCCGAATCGGGACTCCCATAACACGAGGAAGACGCGCTATCTCTGTGCAAGAAAGCTGGCTTATACCATATGGGTATGTAATTGGATTTTCCAATATTTTTAGCAATATAATTGGATTTGTGGTATCTTGAAATTTATAAACTAAAAGCTTTTGGTTATTACCCCAATATTTCCAATAACAGGTCGACATTTTTTTTTATCTGAAACAAGTTAGTTTTTAAAAATAAATTTTAAATGCAAAAGCAATATCATGAAAGTAAATTTTGAAGTAGTATCAAATAAAGAAGCAAAATAATTTGAAATCCTAACTGGTTAATTGCAGATATTGTTTATATTAATTTAGTTTATATTAAATCTTTCTAAAAAATATCCTCTTTTATCGAATTATTTGAGTACTTTTACTAGAAGAAAGAGAAAATATTGCCAGAAAATATGGAAATAAAAATCATGATTTGATTCATGTGAGCATTAAAAGAGAATATAAGAATGATATTATCGACCCATTAGCTGCCAAGATCCTCATTAGAGGATTTTAGAATTTTACTCCTCGGCGCCAAAAATTATTTATGGCTGACAATTTAGTTTCATTCTATATATGCATATATATTATTCAATATTGTGTATAGCAGAAAGTGTGTATTCTAAGCTTCTTTTTTTACTTCAAATTTGAAATTTGCCTTTAAATTGAGCGGGATTGTCAGATTTGAAGCATTAATATTTTTCCAATGGTTTTTTTTATTATAATGAAATACCGTACACAAATATGAAATTTAGAGATTATGGCAATGATCTATGGCAGAGACTTTTTTTTATCATGTGAGAACATGGTGTGGTTTTGGTTAGCAAGTTTTGAGGTCTCTGAAGTTAAAGGGAATTTTTTTTTACCTGCTTTTACCAGGATTGCATTATTAATTATTACGTATGCTTCTTTAAGAGCAGACGCGTTTTTAAAATATTGACCCGGTTTTACCAGCAATGCTTTGTTATTACGCATGTTTCTTCAAAACAGAAGCACTTTTAAAAGGTTGGCATAGAACTATGATTTCATAACTTTTATTTCATCACAAAAATCAGTTGAGCTCCAAAACTTTGTTTGCCAGTTAAAAAAATTAAAAATAAAAGTTTAAAAAAATTATCCAAAATATATATCCATATATATTTTAGAGGGATAGAGACTGATAGGAAAATCTCATGTGTTTCAAACCTGTTTTAACTAGTTAATGACTTTAATTAATCAAGACAAATAATGACTTAAAAATAATAATGTTCTCACGTGATAACTTGAAATTCACAATCGTAGATTTCATTTTGCCTTTTTTTATAGATTATATAACAACATCCGTATAGGGCTTTTTCAAGAATATAAAATATTTTCAAAACAAAACAAAATTCGAATATGATTATAATTTTATAAATTTTTTTTACATATATATAACTTATATAGTCGAAAAAGTTAAAAAGAGATTGACAGTTAATGGGTTAATAATTAGATTTCCGCATATTTTATTACTGAACGGAGGGATTATTCATCGCCTTTTTCTTATATTAAATGAAGTTTTAGTAAATATTATAAACAAAACTCATTAATCTGCAGATGAATTGAAAGTTCAGTTTGTGGCCTATATTTCTAAAGTACATAATAACATATTAATGTTACTCAAGTATAATTGTTTTTATAAAATATAAGACACCATTTCCGACAATCAAGCACCAAAATGATTTTCTCACTCCAGTTCCAGGAATTTTCATTCCGCTCACGGCAGAAAGTAAATAAATGTTTCTTTTAAAAAAAGTGGCCAGTACCGCTAAATTACACCTCTTGTTATTATGCAAACAAAACCTCAAATCTACCACATCAAAATTCCTTTACCACAGATCAAACGCCAATCTCGCCCTAATGAATTTCCTAAGCAAATACATTTTATCTATCACAATCCCAAACGGGTGAAGATAAGGACCCGATAGCATCTCTCAGCTGATGGCAACACTTTCGCCGGCGAGTGCGAAGCCACGCCCTGAACGTCCATAATCCTCAGAAGAATGACCAACTTCTGTTCTTCCTTTTCGTTCGGATATATCGGGCGGTGGCCTTTCACTAACGAGCCGAGTGTCCCTTTCGAGATCATTAATGCCCTCCAGGCACCACTGCACACTCATCCGAAGGGAGGCTCTGCTCCGTTTTTTTCTTAAATTTACCTTCTTTTTTCTTCTCCTGTTTCTGTGTTACATCCGAGCGTTCAACCGGGAGGCTTTATATATAAGAGGAAGAGCACGTGTTGGGTGGGATAATACTGGAGTGAGCTCTCTGTGGAAAGGTGTTTTCGACTCCCGGATCTCGGATGCAGCTCGTGGATATGGTGTGTTCGGATACGGTTAGGGTGAGTGTGGATGGATTTTACCTGGTGGTCTCGGAAAAGAAATGGGGCTTTTTACGATTCGCGGATTTTTAAAGACACCGTATGTTATCAATTCAGTTTTAGGAATGAAAAATAAAAAAAATTGATAAGAATAGTACATTCTTTAATGAAGCACGAAATATTTAAATATGTAGACATTTATTTAGTTGAAATAATTAGATTATTCACATATTCAAATATTACCAAAACTTTCGGGGGTTAAATATAATTAAAATATTTGATTAAATAATATTATTCTTTAAATAATTATATCAAAATGATAGTTGATTGAAAATAGGCCAATCGTGGAATATATGAATATATTAAATTTCTATTTAATGTATTCAGTTAAATTATTTATTTTTTTTAAAGATTTTATTAGAATAGCCTATTGGATTTTTCATTGTGGTCCTTACAAGAAAAGAGTTATTTTATTCAAATATGGATGTTGAAAACAATTTCTATCCTCAATTTTTAGAAAATAAAAAATAAAAGAGAATGGAGGGAAAAAGTATCGGTTGATACATTTTTCAAAAGGTCCAATAATATCAAAACATTAAATTATTAATTTAATTTAATAATATCGATTGATGCTCATAAATTTAATTCAGTCGAAACTGTAGAAATGGGAAAGCATTTAATTGAATGTTTCGATAAATGAATAATCAATAAAAGGAAAATTTTAGTAATGAATAATTAAAAGTTTCTTAAAGAAACTTCTTGATTTGTAAAGATTTTTCAATATCTGAATATTCCATTGTTTACCAATTTAGAAACCAATTATCAATATTTGAATAATTTGATAAATGAATAATAAATCTGCAATATATTTCGGGAACAAATATTCAAAATTGTTTTTTAAAAAAACCCATCTGATTTGTAATTGTTTGTTTGTATTCAAATATTAGATTATTTATATGTTTAAATATTAAATATTATAGAAGGGAAATAGATTTAAGAATGTTTATTACTGTCGGTTTGCTTTAAAATTATTACGTTTCCAAAAATTTATCAGTCATTAGAATATATTGATATATCAATATTATTTAACGTTATAATTTAAATAACGTAAATCTTAGGTACTTTGAGATAATTATTATAATTTGTTGGATTTTAAATTGTCATTTTTAAGAGTGTAAACATAACGTAGCACGTTTTTTTAAATTTGGTAATTGAGTAGAATTTTTAAA
This sequence comes from Argiope argentata, assembly GCA_026289955.1. Lineage (NCBI taxonomy): Eukaryota > Metazoa > Arthropoda > Arachnida > Araneae > Araneidae > Argiope > Argiope argentata. The sequence goes on along the minus strand of JAOUZG010008117.1, from coordinate 1,759,102 downwards.
AGGATGAATCGTACTTTTGTCTTATATTACATTTATTTTTATGAACATTACAATGAAATATCAAATAACAACAAACAGACAAGTTGACTTTTTTTCTTTATAAATTTATAAAGTCTCTTAAAAGTTTTAAATTTGTTATGTCTAAAAATTTGAAAAAAATGAAAAAGTTAAAAAAAACCTGACTGAAATTTTTTCTGTTGTTGTTATTATTATTATCTAGCATTAGTATTTATCACAAAAATTTTCAACATGATATCTTATAAAGTTATCTCTTCTCCCCTTGCATAAAACAGTGAACTTAGGATAAGACCCCAAATCAACAGCAAAAGTGCTCATATTTTTATTTTCGGAGTTCCTCAAATGAAAGTATTGTACCTCATAATGTTATATAGGAAACCGTATATGCATTTTGGATGTCTGGATTGAACCGAAATTTTGATTGGAGCCAAAATTTGACACAGAATTACAGTTTTAGCAAAAAGATCACATACCAAATTCTATTTATTTAAATCATTACGTTAAAATTTATAGTATTTACATACACGCGAAAGTAGACTAACGGCCGGTCCATTCTTTGAAAGATTTTATTCAAAATTTGATGAGAATCTACATTTTAGATGCAAATTTTTTTATATAAAATTTTATCCTTCTAATTCATTATATTTTGTAATAATTGTGTTCACTTTTATTCTTATAGTCAGATTTCCTGCGACTGGATTTCGTTCAAATTTGATTGAAATATAGAATTTTGACCACAATCTCATAAATCAAATTTCACCCTTCCACTTCAAAGTATTTTAAGTTAACTATCCCATAGACACACTTAGTTCCAAAAATGTGCTTTTCCAACTCAGGAAGGTCTAAAGTATGGAAATTTGTTAAATTTTTGAAATCGAATTTTTTTTTTCATTTGACTCTTACAATACTTTTTCTAAATTTCGCATACGCGATAGTTAAAAAAGTAAAAAGCAAAAACTGCTCAATATGCATACATACATACAAAAATAATTTTTTGTTGAAGAAAGAATAGTGGACAAAGGAGATCCTTTTAAAATTTTCATAAAATGGATGATGTTTCTTATTGAAAAAGTTGCATGTTTTACTGTACCATTTGATTAATTAACTAATTATTTAACATTTTCTAATTCTTAAAAATATATTGAAACCATTCAATGCTTTAAATATAGATCATAATTTTATTTAGTTACCTCAAAAAATATGAATCCAATTTAATGTATAGAACATTTTGTTATTTAATTGTCACGTTAAAAACATTAACAGCAATTTTTTTCCTTAATATAAAAAAATGTTATTATTTGATTATTTTACTCATGTATTTACATCATTGATCACAGATTTGGAAATTATGCCAAAATTATAATTTGCTGGAAATATAAATATTGATTGAGAGAATTAGGAAAATTCATGACTTTTCTTTTTTTAATATAAAAAGAACACACAGATAAGACCAGGAATTAGAATTCTTTGTCTGTATGATTTGATTTTTTGAGACCTTCTTCTTTAATCACTGTAAATGCAATGGCAATTGACTTTTAAGGCAATTGACCTAATTATGTCAGAATAATTATAATTTATTCAGTGAGAATGAGTAAAATTCAATCAATGTATTCACGAGTGGATATATTTTATAGCTAACCTAAAACATTTCGTAAACAATATAATTGTATCTTTTCATTATTGAATTGCTTAGAAACCAGACGAGTTAAAAAGGACCATAAATTATTGCTAGTAAGTGACGTTTGCTACACTGGGGGCCAAATTGTACGCTGAAGATTACTGAGATTTTAGAAAAGAAACAAGTTATTAATAGAGAAGCAGACATTATCACCTGTAATCAGACATTATCACCGAAATTAGAGAATGTCGGCTCATAAAAAATAGGTCTTTGAAAGATAGGATATTTGGTTATATTCTTGTATCGTCTGAACAATGTAAGATAATTTCTTTAAAGAAGTGAAAGGAGGAAATTAGAAGACACTATCAGGGACGCGAATACAGCAGTTTAAGGCGTCGCAATAAATAAAATTGTATAAAGTTAATCGAAAATTTTTTGTGTAAGCTTTTATGTAGGTATTACATTGGTTTCCATAGCATTAAGTATAAATAAACCAGGTGCTTGCTTAAAGGCAAGTATTCCTTTTTAACAGACCACAAATGAATAATGCACGACTTGTGATTACAAAAACGCAGATTTAAATAGATACGCACGCACGCACGAACACACACACACACCATACGCACGCAGACACACACACGCACACGCACACGTGCACAAACACACACCAATTTATTTGAATGGTTTACATTTAAAGTGTTCTCCTATTTCACCATATACAATGATGATATTAAAACGATTTAGTTTTTTCTCAATTTAACAACAACACTTTATTCAATGCAATATTCAATTTTAATGATGTTTAATTCCGATATTTAGAAAATATCGGTATTTCACAGTAATAGACAAAACACAAATTATGTAGAAAGTAGTAGAGTTAAAAAATCCACTTATTTAATAGCTCGCGCAAGTAATAAATAATATTTAGTAACTTCTTTGTGAAGACTCAGAGTTCACCAAGATGTTATAGAGCGTTCTTTGGAAATCACTGGCTTTTACTAATGAAATGGACAAATTATGCTAAGTTGGATGGTGCTTTTTAACAACAATTATGTAAAATCTGTATAAAAGAAACTAAAAAAAGTTAAATCAACATAATAAAAATTTATTATGAATTTATTCTCAATAAAGTTAATTAAAAATCATTCATTGTTCCATTAAAATTTTCTTGTTACGAATTTTACTTTCTTCAAGTCAAAAGTGCAGTAGGAAAAATAGTTTTAATAATAATAAAAACTATCTAAAATGAACATAAGAAGAAAGTCAAAATCCACAATAATTACTCAAATCACTGTTTAACTCTACGTCAATACAGTTTATTTGTAAATCTGTTCTGAAAAATGACTCTTCTAAGTAAAACCGAAATTATAAAATTGCCGTATTTTTAGATACTTCTAGGGCTTTTAGTTTTAACTGCCATAGGCTTGGCAGAGCCAGATGATGAGGTCACCCACGATTTCAAAAGAATGCCTCAGCCAGAAGGCAAAGCCGAACCCTGGGCTTCCAAGCCAAGCGAAAAGCGGTCCGATCAGTACGTGGATGAATACGAATCTACGGAAGAAAGGATAGAGCTTGACCACAACCCCCTGGATTCTCAAAGGCATAAGCCTCAACTGCAAGATGAATACCGTGAAAAACAAACGATTGAGTATATGGACGAAGACAAGGTAAGAATAATAAATATCTTTTTGAAAATGATTATCGGAATGCTTTCAGATGTTCTTGGATATTGTAAGTAATTCACTATTTTGGTATATGAGTTTTCTGTATATTGTTTAACTTGTATTGATAATTTGCTTAAGAAGAATTGTAAATTTTAGTAATATAATTTTATTTTAAAAGTGAAGAACAAGATCATATTAAAATTTTAATTATGAATAAAACTTCCTATTCCAACTAAACTATTAATTTTAAATTCTGATGAATTTTAAAAATGCTTACTTAATAAGTATGTAATATAAAATATGAAAACTTTTATTTACAATTAGCATTTTAACACGAGAAAACTTTTAGTGAAATATTGGTGAAAATTATTTTGACTTTTTAAGAATTAATGATATTTCTTTTTCTCTTTATGAGTCAAGGATTTTTTAAGGGGCTGTCCCAAAAAAGGGAAAAGTAAAAATATTGCAAACACTTTAATAAGAAAAAAAAATTCTCATTCTTCTATACAAGCACAAAGTTTTATGTTTTTATTCGTAACATTTGTTGAAATATTTTTATTTTTAAAATTAAAAGGAATAATCACAGTTTTAAATAGAATCGTTTGCTTCAGAAATGCTGCTTTATTCAAAGCAGAAAAACTGTTTTAAGCAAATATTTGTCTAAAAATGCACCTTCCACTGATCAAGATTTGAAAAATAAAAAGGTTGATCGCTTATAATATTGTTTATTTTGATTGACCAATAGTTGCAACTTTTACTTTAAAAAGAAAGATATGGAAATTTGAGAAATCGAACTTTTAAGATATTTCAGAGAAGTAGTAGAATACCGAAGAAGAAAATAAAATTCTAGTTACATGAGTTTTGTTAAGCTTTCCAAACCAGTAACGAGAAATATATTGGAAACGGCTCAAATTGTTATGTATAATTGTTATCCAAGACTTAATAACAGAAGAAAAAATCCTTCTCCTAAATTTCTGATTTAGGGACAATGTCAATTTACTTATTTTCCCGGGAAGGACGTGGCAGTAAGACGTTATACAAATGATATAGAAATTAATTTTTTTTGCTTATTTTTCAAGTTACCCTAGTGCTGTAATATGAAGAGTCAATTCAAAGCTCATTATCTCAAAAATGACGGTCTAAAAAATATTTGAATTTGATGGTTGTTATCCATGGAGTTCAGAGGCTGTCATATGAGCAACTACAATTATTTTGTGATATAACACTTTATTTTGACGTGTCTAAGGGAATTTAAAGGGCTAGGACATTCTGCTATTTTAAAAACTGCATGTTTTCATATAAAATAATAGGATATTCTTTGTTTTAACTTATAAGTACTAGTAAAGTGAGGACAATATTTGATTTCTGTCTGTTATTAATTGAAATTTTCGACTATTCATTTTTCCTTCATTAACGAGAAAAAAAACTGCTGAAGATTTTCCATCAAATTCCATAAAATGTTTCCTTTATTAAAGTTTTAAGCAGTTTAATACCGATTTCTTTTTTCCTCACATTTTATTAAAAGAAACGAAAAAAATATTTAAATTATTTTAAAATAATTTAAAAATCAAAATTTAACTATAAGTTTTTGAAGAATTTCTCTTATTGTGAATTTTTTAAATTATTAAATTTAAAGGCGTACTTCAATTATTTTAATACAAGTTGTTTTATCTATTATTTTCGATAGCAAATTATATCAAAAGAAATAAAAATTGCAAGTTATTTCATAACAGGTATTAAAAAAACTAAATATAATAGAAGAAATGAAATAACCAAAATCAAATTTCAAACAAAAGAGAACAATAATAAATATAAAAGAATTGCCATGGAAAATCAAATTCTAAATTTTTAGTCATTCAAAAAATGATTCTAGTCATGAAATTTTGAACTAAAAAAAAGAGAATTATAAAATACTTCTCTTCTTGAACAGGAAACAAATCAAAATGACATTCTTTCATTCAAAATGAAGTTGCAACATTATTGATTTTCAACTTTCTTATATTGCTTGACTTCTCAGAGTGTGCGTTATTCTTGTTGTATCTCTTTTTTAATTTATATATTGTGTATCTGCTGTTCCTGTGACCAAATTTCTAGACGAATAGAATTAAACATCTAGTTACACTCAGAGAAACGCTTTAAATGATAGGAAGAACATTGTTTAAATCTATAAACGTACATATTTTTAAAAAATTACGAATTCTAACTTTTGATTACAATCGATCAGTTTTATTTGTTTCATTAAGTAAAAAATTAAAACCCTCCTTTCTATGATTATAACCTAAATAAGGATCGCATACAACTTTATTTTAAAAAATCAAAATTTAAAATTTTGGATAAAATTAAACATGTTGTAATTTCTAATTGGTTAATATATTCAACAGAAAAATATAATATAGATTTTAAGCCTTTACATAAATGATAAAAGAAATATAATCCAGCCTGTATGATAAAAAACAAGATGGGGAAAACTAAGTTCTTTTCATCACAGAATTAAATAATATTTAAATTCAATTGCAGTCAAGGATTTCAAAAAATTGTAATAAAAGTCATTTTACTGTTAAACTTTAAATGTGACCCTAAAGAAGTTTTAAGTTCAGTAATTAATTCTTGGCCAGGTGTATAGGCAGATAGAAAAAATGTAAATATCATTAGCAAATGAGTTAACAGGTAGGCGTATTTTTAATTCAAAAAATATTCATTGAAATGAAAAAAAAGTTTCCGTATCAATGAAAATACGTAAAAACTAAGATTAACATAGTATTACAAGTAGCTGAAATGTTACATCGTGCAGGAAGGATTCAAAATTTCATTTTTCTTTTCTTTTGGTAGTCTCTGGTCTATTAGGCATTATTATCTTTTGTATTCAAAAAATATCAATTAGCATTAATATGGTTGATATTCTAGTTTTTTTATACATTTTTATGTAGTTCAATTTCTATAATTTCCTACTGAAATAATTTTTTTGCCATTTACGTGTAAAGTTTTGAATAAATTCAGCTCAATAAGCATTCAAAGATCTTTGAAATTCTGCAAATTAGAGGTTGTTCAGTAAACAAAACAATAAAAAATGTGACTGAGAAAATAAAATAGAAGAAAATACTAATTAAAAAAATAATTATATATTAATAATATTTCCGTAGCAGTAGTTAAACTTCTTCAAGTAAAGTTTTCGGAAAAAAATCAGAGCTAAAAAACACAGTAATGCACAATTTTAGTTTACAAACGATTCCTTAAGAACTTTCTTAAGATCACCACTGATTTAGCAGCAATATTCGTCAAAAATGGAGATTTTAACTCTTTATAACCATCAGTTTCAGCCACAGGGGAATAAGTTTTTTTCTCTTTGAAATGTTAGAGTCCAGCATATTTTATTAAATGTGACCGATAGGAAAGAGGGACTGTATAAATTGCTACAATTCATCACTTTTCGGAAATATGCTTATTGACACAATCAACATAAAATAAGATTTTCCTGTCATTTAAAGCTTCTTTTCAGCTGTAATTATATATCTATCAGCACTTTAAAAGCTAACCAGTGGACCATAGGAAGAGCAAAAACTTTGCGTAATGTTTATTAAGTCCAAAAAAGTTTTTTTTGTAAAACATTTTTGTAGCAGTACTTACCTTTTATTAAGTAATACTATTATGCGTTTTAATCTCTTAAAATATACCTAAATAAAAAAATGATTTATGCATATATTTTTTTAGAGTAATGAAATATACTTAATTACATCTCTAAAAGAAAACGAAAGCAACTACCTTTATGTCATCTGTTCTAAATAGAAGAAAACATTTTACTTGTAATTTACGCAAAGAATGTTTCTCTTTTTAAATGGAATGCATTATTATTTTTCTTTTTATATAAAAAAACGAAGCTATCAAGACAAAAGTAAACATTACGAAAGCAATTTCTTTTATATTTTTATTCCATGCAAGCGGCACTTTCCAAGAACGGTTTGAGTGCAAAGACGAAACCTTTTTCTATTAAATAATATTTCCTTAGCACAAAAGAATTTTTTTAGAAGAGAGTTCTTAATGAGAGCAGAATATTTTCTTTTTTGTAGGTGGGTGTATTTGTGTATGTGGACATAATTACATTTGCAAAGAAAACACTCTACATCTTTTACCAATTCCCATTCTGTTTTGTGTAGAGCGTTGATGACCTTAAGAGAAATATTGGAGTGCAAAGCATAATATCTAGATCCGGTAACCTCAATGATAGCCAAGTATTGTGCGTGAAATGAGATTAAATCTCTTTTTTTATTTTGGGGAGAATATAAGACATGCACTACATTTTTGTATATGAAATGTTATCAATGCTAGCTGATATTTTTTCACTCCGCAGTTATTACCTACATTCGATACCACCCGCAATGAATTATTTCACGTACTACAAATGATCAAATGTAGTATTTCACTTATAAATCAACTTCAGATAATTATTTCAGTTACTTATTTTACTGAAATGTAAAATACTACTTTTAGCATAAGTGCAATCATTATTTGATATCAAAGAAATAAAGATGATATCCTGTAACCTTTTTCCGCATGACTAGCTTACTTGAATTATGAAATCGATTTTTGACCATTCTCATTAATACAAGCAATGGAATTTTCTTTATTTGAAATGAATGAAATCTTGTGAATTACTGCGTGTTTTAGACCACTTCAAACCGATGTCTAATGGAAATAAAATCCTTTTCTATAATTTTTTCAAATAATAAGAACAATTTTGGAACTCTTTTCAGTTTATAGTTAGGAATACGATATGGAAGTTCGATTTGTAAAAATAATTTATCAGTTTTTATAGTTAAATAATTATTTTATTTTATTTGAAAATTTATCAATTAGATAAAATTATCACGTGGTTGTTCGTATTTTCTTAAATTAAATTTTTGGTTATTTAAAAAAACATATTTTGATATTTCATTTTTAATAATTTAATTATTTGTTAGTTAATGATTTTTTTTATGGCGATTCGATTTTTTTTCAATTAAAATTTAAAATAGGATTTAGTGAAATCCGAGGTTTTTTTATTCCTTCATTTCTTCCGAGGCTCCTTTTTAAAACAGCAAAAAATAGTATTCTGATTTTTTAAAGAACGACCTGAAGGGTTAGACATTTTCACTATTCTTTTGGATTCATTATGGATGTCGTGATATGAACAGAAGCATGACTATACACAAAATTATAAGAAAAAAGACTTGAGATGAATGATATTTCCTCTCAAGTGCATTTTTTTAATGAGTCCTCTTTATTATGGACTCAAATTAAAAAAGAGATAATATGGAATTAATTGAGCCATCATCATTCATCATTCATTCAAATCTTGAAGCAAACTAGCACTCGCATATTACTTACAACAAAGTTTAGAGCTTAATTGAACAACATATATATCCAGATTAAAATAAAACTACTTATGCTATAAACTATCCACTTTTAAGAAACTCAAAGAACATCTTTTTGCTACAACATTATAGGATTATTTCATGTAGAGAATATTAAAATTTCTTCCACTTTCTGCTTAATAGTAATCTGAATTATGGATTCAATTAAATATATTCCAGATGACTATTCCGACTTTCCAAAATAGTTTTTTTGTCGAGTTCAATAACTCGCTATATTAACAAATATATCCATTTTTATTATCAGTACAGACTTGTTCGCTCCCAAAAATAATTCTTTATAATTTTTAAATAAATTTATTCATTTAAATATTTAGTAAATGTATTTTTTGAGATAATATTAATTTATACATAATACCTCTGCAAATTTTGAAAACGACTAAAAATTGCTTTAAAAATGTATTTCAAAGCAATATAAGGCAGCACAATATAATGATATAGAATTCTTTTAAAATAATTATCTTGAGAAATTATTCTAAAAATACTAGTAGGATTTCGCATAATAATAAACAATATTTACTATTTTTAATTAACCATTTTCATTTAAAAAATTTCTCAATAATTTTATTAAATTAATTAATATAAAAGTAAGTTTTTAAGAAACACATAATCAGTTTCTTGAAATTTACAAAATCTTTCCAAGTAGGAGCTTTTAAATCCTACATTTTAAAGATTTAAACCATTTAAAAAATATCATTAAATTAAATTTAAAAAATCACTAATTCTTTCTAAAACTAAAGACAATTAGAAATTAAAATATTCCACAGATAAAAAAAACCTAGCACGATAATGTTTTTATTAAATAATCTGGATAAGCTTGAATAGTCTGTATTATTAATAGTTGGTCTATAGATTATTTATTCTTTTGGAAATTTTGCAAAACCGTACGTAAAAAAACCAAAACCTAAAGGACATAAAAATAAACAAGGCTTTTCAACTGAAATAGAATCTTACTTAATATGCCAACGTTGAAAGACAGTTATTAAAATTATACTAATACTATATATCAATTAGATAAGTAAAAACTCTCTCACTGTTTAATAAAAATTTAGCTATTTAAGAAAAAAATTATATTCATCCGATTAAAAAAACCGTTTTAGCAAAATGACATCATTATTCTAAAATACACGTTAAAAGATTTCTATTATATAAAATGATAGCAAAAGAGAAAGTTTTGTTTTTGAGTTAACGTCACCCTCCAAAACAAAAAAACAAAAAAAAATCCCACTTAAAACTTTTTTAACACTTACAACATGACTTTTACATCGGTAAATACTTGTGAAATCAAGAAATGGTTTGTAAAATATCATAGCAAGCAAAATCATTGTCGTAAATTGGGTCTATATAATTTTTTAAAGTATTAAAATAAAAAGAAATTTACTTTGGAAATAAAATTTATGTCATTAAGAAGTTAATGTTTATTAATTTAGATATTGTCGGACTTAAATTTCGAGACTTAAAGGGAAAAAAAGTATTTTCATTTTATATTATATATATTTTAGGTTTTTAAAAATAACTCAACATTTCACTTTGTTTTATTGATTAAAATTACAAACGCCATTTCCAGGTGCACATTCCTATCTTTTTAAGTATAGTAGTACTGGTCAGAAAATTTTGCATTTTGTGTTTAGCGAGCCCACCATGGAATTGATTGAAAGATGGAAAAGCATTATAACCTTATTATGTTGTTTTAAGATTTTATAGACAGTAGCACTTTTTATAATTTGGCACTATTATGGTCTGGCGAAAGAAGCTTGATTTTGGAACAGTGAAATATTAAAACTGTTTGCGATCCTAAGTGGTGCATATTATGAGGTTCCTCTTTTAATAAACTGGCATTATTATTTTTTCGAAATTCAATTCATTTTAAATTTAAACAGCTTGCTGTTTATTTTTTATTTAATAATTTTGTGAATATTTTATTATTAAATTATTTATTATGTCTGATAACTGCAGCTACGTGCATATATATATGGCAGGATATATAATTTCGGAGTTCCTAAGTACTGTTATAATAAGGACAGCCTAATGAAAAAGATGCGGAGTTGATCAGTAATACTTGACAAAATGATAAAAATGTCCTGATATTTATATGTCATAAATATTTTTTGCAAATTTATTTCTATGGCAGTTAGATAAATAATATTATTTAATCTTCATGTGTGTAGTCCACTTTCTATCTTGACAATATGCAGCTACCCACTTTTCTTATTACCGGGTTTACTCTCGACCAGTTATAAGGCGGCAATTAGGCAACGTATGCTTAGAAAGAGACTGATTTATATTTGCCACAATTTCATAATATGGATTCAAGCATTCCATGATTGGCTGTAAATTGTCGTTTTGACGTCCCTGAATTTTCCTTTTGCATCACATATTGTATTAAAATAATGGATGTTTAAGTCAACTTACCTAAATTTGGAAAGTTATAGAAAAATAAATAGCAAATAAAATGAAAGAATAAACACGATCGCGTCTCAGAAAAAGCATAGAGCAAAAAATATCAATTAATCTATGATAAGATAAGTGATAATTTTTTTCACCCCAATAAAACCGCCATATAGTAGAAACGAATGTGCAGTAAGAAAAAATCACAATGCAGTGGCATACAGTTGTCTCGTCGGCCAACTTTGCCATGGATCTAATAGCATTTTTCAGCCTTTCTACACATGCTCTGCCTACTTACCGTCTTATAACTGTCCGAGTGCAAACCCGGCATAACTTCAGTGGCAAATTTAGGTATTTAGTGGTGCTAGACAATGCATATTAAAAGGCCTCTCTTTTATAGCTATGAATTTAATTTTACATTTAATCCCATTTTAATAATTTATTTTAGGTTATTTTTTATTTTATAAATTTTTGAAAAATTGTGCATGTCTTTATTTGTTTATTATCCTGAACCTATATTTACTCATTAAAATAGACGATCTTTATAAATATCCTAAATGAAAAAATGAAACGTATAAGGATCTGAACAATGGCATTTGCTAAAGGGTTTAATATTTTTCTAATGTTTTAAGATTCACAGAATTTGTATTTTTGTACAAATTTATTTATTTGGAAACTATGTTAATAAAATTTTAATCTTTCAGTTTTGAGTTTAAAGTATTTTTTTTATCTTCAAAAAGAAAATTAAATTTTTTATGGCTCACTCTTAGTATAGGGTTCTAGGCAGTTGCCTACTTTGAATAGTTTAAAATCCATCACTGTTTCGGGTTAAAAAAAGCGATGGATTTCAGATATAATTCTATAAAATCTTATGGTTGCATGTCCTGTCCCTATTAAATCCATACGAATTAAGAGTATCTCCCTTCTCTTGACAAGCATGAAAGTCTCGAGAGATAGATGCAGATTCAATAGCCAGCTTCGTATTTTCTCTGACTATAATTTACTACATATATCTCAAAATAATCTTCCCAATTTACAGTGGTTGAATACTTTCCATAACATTTTAAAACAATTCTAAATTTTGAATTCTAACAAATGTTTTGTATTTGAAACCGAATTGATTTAAAGTGGCGTTTTAATTAATTACAATATTGAATAAAATTACAATTTGGAATATATACGAATTGAGCATGCAAGTTCTTTTTCAATTTCTCATCATTTATGGAAAATCAGTTGCGTGAGTTATCGAATTCCCATTTTTCATGTGGAAGTATCTAAATCAGAGGTAATAAACAAATAAACTAATGTTACGTTTAAACAAAAAAACTTTCTTGGGGGGGAATCAAATCTATTGTAAGGAAAAAAATATAAAATAAGAGTTACTCATGTTTAAAGGCAACAGTATTTGAGATATATTTAAATTCTAAATAGTGTGCTTTTTTGTTATAGTCAACTTTTTATTAGGGAAATTCTCACAGTACTTAATAAGAAATAGTAATTATTGCCATTAATAATGTAAATTATATTTAAAAATAAAATACTATTTTCTCTATGTATTGCAAACTTATGCTTAAGTGTTTCATCATGAACTTCTTCCTTTCTCAAATAAATTTAAACAATTAAAAGTAGTTTTTAAAAACCTAATTTCACTATTTTCTAATCTTAAGGCTTGTTGTTTCCCAAATTCCCAACTAGATGGCTTCACTGATTCCTTTATTAGCATAAAAATGTAAATTTATTTCAACTGATATTTAAGTTTTAATTTATGGAGGAAAAATACTTCATCGCCATTAAGAATACATAGGCATTCAAAATTTCAAATCTCGGCGTATCAAGAAACAAGTGAAGAAACAGTTACAAAATTATCAGCGAGTAAATATAAAAAAATAAAGTACATGAAAAAAATATGTACGTAAAATTAGAAAAAATAATTTCTGAAATCACGTGTAAAGATACTTTTTCAGATTTAATTTTAAATCGAAAGCACTATTTCTGCAAACATGTAATTTAAAAATGGCTCAAACAAAATTATTATGTTGTAAAAGCCAAATGTTCTAAATGTCATAAATTACAGATCATCCTTCTTAATATAAAGGATGTTACTCTTTCTTTCAAAAACCATTTTCAATGTAATTTTTTTATTAAACTTTTAAAACTTTTCTGTTAAAAAAATTATACATCCTGCATTAGCAGCGAAAAACTTGACATTCAAATTATTATCAGATTTTTAGTATAAAATTTTTTTGTGTGAAAATTAAATATAAATTTTTTATTGTGTACATAAAGCTATATACAAGAATTCTATTCATTAAATTTCCTTGCTTTTTTTCTATTGAATGCAAAAAGAAAAAAAATTCTGAAAATTTAAAACATGAAATTCGTTTCTAATTATTATAGAAAAGCCTGCAGATATATTTAACTTAGTTAAAATATCATAATGCTTAAGATTAACCATAAATTTTAATTAAACATTATGCTTACTTAATAAATAAACTATTTATTTCTACTATTTCATTCTTTTTATAGGCTCCTCAAGCTTATAAATTTGGCTATGAAATCAAAGATGAAAAACATGGCCATCAGTATCGACATGAAGAAAAAGACGATAAAGGCAACGTCCAGGGTCGATTTGGTTACCGCGACGCTAAGGGACAGTATCGTGAGGTGGATTATGTTGCAGATGGTTATGGATTCCGCGCAAAGATTAAAACCAACGAAGCTGGTGTCAGCGACGAACAACCAGCTAATGTCAAAATAGAGAAGGACAAAAATGAAGCTCTAAATGATTATCCGCAGCATGGAGACATCAGCCGATCAGTCATTCCAAGTGCGGACTATAAACATGGAAATGGGGCCGAATCTGAACAGTACCATCAACAGCCACCTAAAGAATCCGGGTATGAAAACCAACACCAACAGTCTGTAAATTACGAATCCCATTCCAATCATCCTTACACTGCACAAGAACCTCGGGAAAGTTACCATCAAAGTACAAGTAAAATTCCTGAAAAACATGAAAAGCCAATTGCTGTGGTTAACAGCTATTTTGGCAAGGAGGAATACCCACATGAGAATAGTCCTTCACTGAGACCTTACCAGAAAAACCATGATGTAATTCATCAAAGAGAACAGCCTCGACAGTATAGTCCATCCCCAAAAGAGCATCAAAGTGATTCTGATATCTACGATAGAGAACAACCTCAGAAGCACGATCCTTCTCTGAAACCTGAAACAGTTTACAAGAGGGAACCGATGCATGAAGACTATTATGATTCTCCTGATATTGTCTACAAGCCAGAGCATGAACAAAGCCCTTCTCCAAAATACTATCAAGATGTACCGGAGAGTGTTTATAAAAGGAGGCCTTATCAGAATCAAAAAGATAAAATCAGGACACCTTCCACTTATCAATATGAAGTTGATACTAATGGTAATAATTACAGATACTCTAAACGCCCATCTTCTGAAACTTATCAACCTCCTTCAAGTGATGCTTATACTGCTTATGAAAAAGAATATCCTGCCAATAAATATCAGGTGCATATTCCTGATGAACATGAGGTGAATTTGAAGGAAGAGAGGCACGCGATAGATGACCATGACGGATATAGAAATCCAATTGCTGATAAAGATTCTGAGTATCATTCTAAGCAGGTCATTTTGCCTCAAACTGGACACCAACACGCCCACGTTTACTCTGAAGAGAATCCACATTATCATGTCCTCAAAGAGCAAGATTATCCTGTCAAAGAAAGGCATATATTAAAATATGATTACGATGGCCAAAATAAATTAAGATACGTAGAACCAGCAAAAGAGGAACCTAGACACGTTCCTGTTTCTCATCAGTATATTCGAGTTATAGAAGAACCTCATCAGCCAGTTTCTGTAACTTATGATAAAGAAAAATCTCCATATGTTCACAGACCGATCGCACACCTAAGACCTGAATCTCAACCTCATTCAGTTGTGGTTCTAGGCCCCAGAAATCAAGATCATCATCCACAGCATGAATTAGTTTATGCAGAGCGAGCACATGAACAACCACGATCAGAAGCATATCATGTACTTCAGCAAAACCACCCTGTTCAGTATGAAGATAAGGATGAAACTTCAAAAATTAGTCACAGAGAATCTTCAAGGCACGCTTCTAACCACGATGAGTCGCAACCCTTTCAGAAAGCAGTTCTTGAATTAAATTCTGATGTTTATAAACGGTTTCTTGAAAATAAATCATCAGGTCGCATTGTTGCTATTCCTGTCAATCAGTTAAATAATGGTCATTCAGATTCCGCCAAGAGTCACTTACATCCAGTGTCAGAAAAGCCTCATGGTGTACTCCACATTCCACTAGATGGCAAGTCACAATCTACAATTGACCTGAAGAACCTTCCTCTGGTTTTACAAATTCCAGGTGGAAAAGATGCAAATTACCAAAAAACCCAAGGCTTATATCAGGAGCGCGTTGTTGAAGATAAGGTGCCAATCATTTATGCTCATGGCTCACGGTCATCCGCTGTTTCTGTTCCTAAGTCAAGTGGCAGATTGAATAAAAATAAAGAATACGAGAAGTCAAAATGGATACCCATGACCCCATCTTGGAGGAACAAGTTAAGAAGGAAATCCCAAGAAGGCGAATCGCCTACTGCCAAATATCTTTATCCTCAAGAGTCAAGAATTCCTAGAGGAGCTCTTAGGCTTTCAGATGGAGGAATTTACCATATTTTAAAGAGCGAAAGCTCCGAACGATTATCTAATATCAGGAAAAAACCCAGTAAAAGTAAAGCGACTCGTAGAGTAAGCTCACGTAGTGGAAAACAAAAGGTAAAACAAAGTGCTCGAGGCTCAAGCTAAGGCTTCATTATTATGTTAGATGAAATGGTAATCGAATAATACGTTCGAATCACATTCACCTAAATCATTTTTGATGCGAACTATTAAAGAATGTTTTTATAAATGTTATAAAAATAAACCGAGAGACTTCCAAACTGCGTAAAAGATAATTGAGAATGATCAGAAAAGTGTAAATGTTTATTACAAACGAAGGAAATTGAAAAAATTTCCTTATTTAATATCGAACAGCGTTAGAATGTTATTTATACACAGTTTCGTAGATGGATTATTTTTTCTCATATGGAACATTCAAAATTCATGAAAAAATCATAACGAGAGTTCGGTTTCATTGCCAGTTCTTGTAAGCATATATTATGATAAATTATATCTATAGAAATAGGTGTACCCAGTGATGAGTAGACCCAGAAATTCTCTAGCATCAGATGTGTTGTACAGTATTAATCAAGCACAGTTGAGATTTTCTGCGATTGAAAATCCAAATAAAGGTTAAAATTCTGTGCTTTCATTTCAAAGCTGCTCAGATTTGACGTTCATATGAAAAATTTTAGTAAAGTGGCTAAAATATTTCCATACCTTCTTCTCTGAGCAGCAATTTATTGTTGTAAATAGTATTACGCTTTGAATATATTTACCTTGTATAAGAATTGTGTAGTGTTTTTTCTTGTCTTGTAAAATAAAAAAAATGCTTATAACCTGTATCTTTTTTTATTAACATCTTAAAAAATATTCTTTTTTAACTTGTTCCAAAAGATTTAAATCTTTAATTTCTTTTTTAATTGAATCAGATTTTTTAATATCTCTCTTTTTCATAAAATTTTTCGAATTTGGTGTACATTTCATTTCAATAATTTGTAAAAATCTTAAACGTATCTGATTAATTTTAACGAATATATTTATAAAATATTTCCAACATACGTTTACAAGCAGAAAAATTACCAGATACCTCAAGTCGTGATGGCTATCTAAAAAAAATCGCCGATTTTTGTTGAAGAAGGCTGAAGAAAACTGAATGAATTAATAAATATCAAATGACATTTGAGCTAACTTTGGTTTTACTCTACATATGAATGCAAACTAAGTTACAAAGATGCATAAGGGAAAATATGAATATTTTAATAGTAAAGTATATTTTAAATTAATATGAATACTAATTTAAAGCTTTTCATCATAATATTTATATTAATATATCTCAAAAATATCATGTAATTTTAATATTTATTAAAAATTTTCACGCTATTGATTATTACAACAGATTTAATTACAGAAATCACAAGTATATATCAAATTAATGAATAATGAAGAATTATTCATGACAAATTATCAAATTAAAAGGAAAAAAAATCTTGTTATAAATATCAATTGATGAAAGAAAGAATAAAAGATAAAAAAGTGATTAATGTTTTTAAATTTTATTTTTTTGTCATGAATATTTGTTAAAAAATAAAGTTTAAAGCTGGAAATGAAAAGATAAAATGGATCCAATAATGAAGGTAATTTATTTTAATCAATGTTTAAAACATTGCGCTTTTGGAAATCCCTGAAAGCTATTCAATTTATTTAAAACTAATTGCTTGAATCGGTTTTTCAAGGAAAAGAACTACTTTCATGTTTTTTAATTAAAAAAAATTATCTCTTAATTAAAAGCCACGAAATTTTTGCAAATTTTTTTTTTGTGTGTTTCAGCCTCTGTGAGCAAAGTTTCTAGCATTTATAACATAAAAAATAGACAAGAACAAATGATTTTATATTAGATAGTAGTAGTTTTATATGAAATAATTACTATATTGGAAGAAAACTTTCGAAATTTCCATAATTTTATTTTCATTTACGGAGAGAATATAAGTGATACAATTATATCAAACAATTTTTAAATCTCAGTTACTTTTCTAAAAAATTCAAACGCATTGTATCTTCAAATTCTAATTTTTTTTCTTGATTTCATTAATAATTACAATAAAAGCATACTATTTGATTAAACATTGAAAATATAAGACTGGACGCAAAAAATGAAATTATAACTGCACTATTTTCTTTAATTTAAAATGTATAAAAAATAAAATAATATCTTCAATAAATATGAAATATTAATTTTGAATTAAGAAAAAAAGCATATTTTATTAAATATCACAAAATCTTTAATAAAATTCTTTCTGATGCTGGTAACATCAACACTTTAAAATCAAAGAAGGAAAATCAATCGGTAAATTCGAATTTCTATTAGGTATAAATTATTCATGAGTTTCATTCTCCTTCATATAAATAAAAAAATTGTATAATTCAACATCTTTATAAGCACTCTGATTTCCATTTTTGAAATTAAGAATACAATGGATGGTTCTTATAAACATAGTCGTAAAATAAATATAATGGATCCCAAGTTTTGGTTTAATTTTAATTATACAGACGTTCCATTATTGTGGATCCCCGAATTGTTCGTATGGTTACTAATTTTAATGAAATACTGTTCTTTTCATTACTAAATAAACCATATTTTAAAATTTGTATTTAATTAATATATATTTATATTAATCTTTGAATACTAATATCATATTAATAATAAAATTAACATTTATTAAATTAAATTTAAGGATTAATATTTTAGATTTTTTTTTGAATTTTAGAAAAATGAATGCATTAAAAGTTTTTTAATAATGATACAACTGCTTTTTTTTTAATAAACCTTATAAACTATTTTAAAAATGAACAAAAACTGTTTCTGAAAAAACAATAATGAAAACGAAACAAAAATGTTGTCTTACACAAAACTGTAAACTAAAAAAAAAGAAATATATACTTATTAATAATTATTCTGCGATTTCAGTTAATTAGTACTTACCATGATGTCTTGCAGGTCTCACAACAGCCATTAAATATTTCAGCACAGAATGATTTATTTTATTATTTCTGCATCAATGTTCTTCTTTCTTCCATCATTACTTTTTTTTTAATTTGGTTTTCAGATTAATATGGGTTTTAGCTATCAAAAAAAATTTCCCTTTAGAGATCGTCTACGTTATTCAGTTGATTTGAACAGAATTTTCGAAGAATAGTTTCACATGAAATTGTATTAGATAGCACTTTAATAAACTCTGTAGAAATCTTTACAGACCTCAAGCATCGAGTTTTCACAAATGTTTATTTACAAAAATATTACTTGAGTTAACTTTGTTGGATGGCCTTTTCCTGTCTTGTTTTCTGATTCTATTTTTTCCTTAAAACGTTTTATCTCATATTACACAGTAGAATGTGAAAAATTTAGCGATATGCTGCATTGATTTACCTTTACTGTGACAAAAAAAATCCCTTCTTAAATGCTGTTTGTTGCTTCCTTATGACTACGAACCTTTTAAAATATCAAACAGATCATGTAGAGCTAAGTAGGCAAAGATTAATGCCAAACGATTTTCCAAATGTAATTAAAATGCAAAAATAAAAAAAGTGACAGACGATAATTTTTTGTTATGAATTTATTCATACAATTTTCGATGTGGGAATAATTTTATGACGTTATTATGTTCGACTTCTTCCATTTTTATTTTCATTAAAAATTAATTTTTTTGCCAGCAATATGAGAAAAAAATAACTTGGTGATGATATAAAAATTTTGGATTTCAATTACAAGCTACAGCGTTTTTCCTCCATTATATAAAAGTGTACGAACATTTTTAAAATCCTATGTTATTCTGATGGATTAAAAAAACACCGATTTTTTTAACTTATAAATCTTAACCAAATATTACTTTTTATGAAAAAAATTAAATTATTTTCTCTTTTGCACGTGAAACCAATTCATTCTTAAAGTCCGATCTTAAATAAATTTATTTTAAGATTGAAATTTTTATTAATAATGATATAAAATTATGGTGTTTATAGTTATATTCTTCTTGTTCTTTTTTTTTTTGAATATCACATCATTTTTCATATTATTCATCATAAGTCATTTTTGCATATTTTTTGTTCAAAAAGGAATTTATTCTGGAATTCAATCATCAACATTTTAATCACTATTAGTAATATTAACTTTTTAAAACGAATAAAACAAATTTTTGAGCCGAGATTTTTTTATAAAATTCAGCTTATTTGATAATAAAAACGGACAAATGAATATAGAATAGGAGAATTTTATTCTTTAGGAGTTTTGTACATCTTTTTTTCAGGTAGTTTCCCGACAACCAATACAAAAAATATCTTTTTTTTCCCTCTTAAATCAATTCTCAAACAGCTGTTGGCTTCAAATCGACATACTGCATCAAGATGTATGTAAGTTAGTAAAATCAAGCACCTGAAAATACATTCATTTGAAAATAATTTCATATATATTAAATGTTTTTGAAATTTCGTCAGTACAGACACATTTTTTTTCAAAGTCTTGTTTTTCTATAAGCATTTCAGAAATAAAGTTTCACTGTTTATAGAATCTATTCGCATAATGTTGCAGATATAAAACTATTAGATAAATTTTTTATTATCTATAATATCCGCAGTTAGTAATAATACAAATATATTATTATTGTTTAGTCGATTAATATAATGAATGCAATTATGCATGTCATCTTACACAATGTATGATGTACTAAAATTTTATGTTACGATATGACGTCATGCCTTTTTTCTTCTAGTATGATGTGCAATGTATTTTAATATTAAATAGTTATGGAGTATTTGTTGGCAGAGCTTGAAAATCCAATGACGTTATCGTTTCAAGCCGATTCTAAAGTATTTTATTGCATTATTCATCAAGGTATCTTCTATATAGTGAATTAATCTCTTACCTGCTCTCAGCTATTTGCTATTCATTGCTTTTTTTATTTTGTTTTATATATTTATTTTGAACAAAATGTCCATGGAAAGTACTTTGACTTAAAAGTTTAAAAATTATTCCTTAGCAGAGGATTATTTTGAGCAAGCTCTCAAACCTGTGCATCATCTAAATTTAATAAATAGTCGTTTTTATGAATGATCATTCTAATATTCTCACAATTTTAAACCTTCAAATTCATTTTTTAAAATCATTATTTAGATGCAGTATTTGCAAAGAAGTCAAGAGGTACATTTTTTAAAAAAAAGCTTAATGACTTTATTTTATTTACTATTGAGGCAAAATGTAACTCGAAGCAATAATATTGGAGAAAATTCCTCAGAATCGTGGGATTCAGTAGAAAATACGATAAACTCCAGTCGCACAACTGACTAGCAAACAGTCAGAGGCTTAAAAGAGTGATATATAGTTATTCAATAAACTTTTAAAACTAATTGTATACTTTCCTGAATCTCTTAATGAATTTTGATAAATAAAATTACAAATAATAATAATAATAATAATAATTTATTATTTGCAATCTGTGGTTGGAAAAATCACACTTCTCGGTCTTTTTAAATTAGTTAGAAGTTGGACAAATTATTAATAAATATAGGGATAGTATTCAACAACTGTATAGTATGTAACTGAATGATGTATAACTGTGGCCACATTTTTTTTCGTTTCTTGTCCATTTTTAATTTCATGTATACGAAGGGTAGAAAGTTGAAGAAAAGATTAAATAGGCCTGAATCCAAGACCTCCACTTCACCTTTGGAAAAATATCTGATTGCATGGCAAAACTAAATAGAACTAGGTTAATGAAATTGGTTTGTCGTTATTGAGCTAAAATTAAATTAAAAGAAAGTTTGAGTCAGTCTGTGCATATGTAAACTCAATGGCTTGTGGTGAGTAAAGGTCGAGGTACGAACCCGCGACGCTAGTGTTTGTAGTCGAGTAACATAACAACAATACATATGTATTTTTTTGTATTGTGGTAATGTTACTCAGCTACAGGCACTAGCGTCGTAGGTTCGTACCTCGACCTTCACATGCCCCATTGGTGACCTTGACAACGTAACTTCATGCAACTGTCGTGGCGCCATCTACCTGTAGAAAAAATCGTGAGACTCCCTTGACGAAATTACCAAACAAAGTCGTCAGATACACTTGACGTAGCAATCAAACAAAACCGCCAGACACACTTGAAGCAGCAACTCACACACTTACTTGTCAAACAATCACAAGTTCGCCACAACACTTGGCACTTTAAAATCGTTCGTCTCTCCACCGACTCACTGGTGGGGGAGCACTGTCGCGCTAGCTTCATAAGCCAGATAACATCTACGATACACAAGAGTACTTTTGTATAGAGGTTCTTGTAATACTCTAGGTTATGTTTCTTGGCTACAGGCTCTACCGTCGTGGGTTCGCATCTCTACATTCACATGCCACAGACTCAAATTCCATCACTTGAAATAATTAAACTGAATATCCACACGTTATTATTTGTGTATTCTTGTGTTTCGGAACTCCAAAAAGCAGAACGTCAGAATAAGAAGCTTGTTAGAATTAGAAATCGATACCGATATATTTAGAAAATGAAAATGGGCATTGCGAAGTAATATTTTAGAAAATTGATTAAAAAAATATTTAGCGAAATTTTTAGAATTTTTCTTGATTGTACTAAAAAATATCATTGCACAACACTAATTTTTACATCATTTTAAATTAGTTAAAAAACATTGTCTTTTTATCTTCATCTTCATCTTCATTAAAAGGATTGTCGGAGCACCCGACCTTTAGAGAAAAGGTCTATCTCCTTAATGATGTGGCTGTTAAAGGCTATTGCTTTTGATATACTACCATGACTTAAGGATTTATTGAAAGCAAGCTAATTTATTGTACAATTTTTTTGAATTTTAGTGGTTTTTAATGGTAGTTTTTTTGTGAGATTTTCATCATTATAATTGTTGAACAGAAATTCAAGCGGTTTTCGTTGTTTCATCAAACATTTAAGAGCATAACTTCCTCCTATTATTGAAAGAACAGGAATAAGAATTATGTTGAACATTTGTGTAATTTAAGTTTTTAACTTTACAACTCATAAAATTGAACGTACGCATATGCTTATGTTGGTACATTACATAATGTTTACCTATAACCACTAAATTTGGTATATATATTCTTAGAGTATGGAGATGTGAACTTAGGAGATAATATTTTTGAAATATATATTATTTACCTTTTACTTCGTACGCGTGGAAATTTTAATACGTATGTGTGATAACTGATGATATAATCACAATGTAAAATGTTATCCAAACCGTAGCATTATGATGCTGTTGAAAACAATTTTCGCCAAATAAAAAAAGTTTATCTCCAAAGTTGAGCGAAAAGGCCAAATGTGGTGTGAACACAGAAAAAAAATTAATAAATGCAGGAAAATGGAATACATACAAAAAATTTAATCGGAAATAATGAAAGTAGCGAAAGGAATAAGTACGGCAGGGGAAAAAATCAAGGGAAATGAACAGGAAAGACCGAATTACAATAACATAAAAAATGATAGTAATATAACCCAAACAAACTGCAACCGAAAAATTACCAGCTTCTCAAAGCACCAAATGGTTGTATGTCAATGCTTAGTACACAAAACTAACCTAAAAACAATGTATAGTGTATACCTGAAATAAAACAAAATAGCAAGCCAAAATCGTTTGCTAGTATTTTATTACTCATTAGTCTGGCCAAAACAAAAGTCAAGATCACACTGCGCATGCGTGAATTTTCAGACTCCAATTGGGCCAACGCAAATGCTTGAATTTTCTACGCCAGGTGGCGTAACATGATACAGATTAGAAATTTTTATTTTCCTTTATTATGTTTTATTTTAATTATAAAATGCTTCAGAATGAATCTGAAAAATCGATTAATTAATAAGTTTTCGTTTTAAATACATCAAACACTAAGAAAATAAACTGAATGGTTTGAAATAATCATTCGGAAACATATTAAACCTAACCTTATTAAGGTGAGATCGTCATATTTTACCACTTTGGAGATATAGATGCGTTGGCGACATAATGAGATTGATAACGGTTTTTAATACGCGTTAAAATGTGTAGTAGAAGCTAAAAAATAGCGATTTATTCTTAAAAACCTTTGGAGAAATTTCTGAATTTGCCTGGAATGAGTGAGAGCTTTCGATGGTTGCCCCGCTCACTCCACCCCGTTCGCTATATCAGACTCTCCTTAAAGGCGGGGAGTCAGTGGAGTTAGGAAAGCGAGCTACGTTTGGTTGTCTTAGAGAGACCATATTTTCTCTTTCGGCTGTGTGGATTTATGGCTCCGCTATTATTTGAAATTAGCAAATTAAGTAGATTTTATTCGAAGTCAGAAAGGCGAGAGGACCGAATTTCGTCGAAATTCACCGGAAATCACCACTCCCACTAGCCCAGAACATCGGACGATATATTTTAGAAGATTTAGTTTTGTTTAGTTATATTAACATCCTATTGTAAAGCAACACTAGAGCTATTTGGGAACGGACCTCTTAATTTTGAACCACTGTCAGATGACGAGGAAGGCCCTCGAATTTTAATATAATTGACAGAATATCTTAAGTTTCATTAATTAAATAGAATTGAAAAAAAATATTCATTATTTCATTATTAACATATTATTATGAGAAAATTAAATCATTTTAATACTCACTTTTAGGAGCTGTAAAAAATAAGCGAAAAATTAAAATTTAGAAATATCTATATGTCAATAAAATGTTGTTTTCAATGAATATAATAATACAATAGCGATAAAACTTGCTTACCTGTAGTAGGTTTAGTTGCCGCCGCTGTAGTTTCCGCTAGAGAAAAATATAACAAGTTAATATTGAAGATTTAAAAATACGAAACATTGAATTAATATATTAATATCTCTATATCCTAGCGTAGAAATTTTTGCACAAAATAAATTCCAATTAATTTTTTTTAAAATCATTATGGATTTTTAAGAATTATTTCTGTTTAAATCGCCTTCAGAATAGAAGGAAATTCAGATTTATGATTGTTCGTTTTGTTAGTTGTATGTATAAAAATAATAAAATATAGCCTCGTGTGGCTTTAGTCCAGTATATTTTCCCCTCTATCCCTTCATTAGTGGTTTTCCGTGGTTATTAGATGTTTGTTCATTTTACTAACAGTTTGAAGGAAGCTTCTGATCGACGTTCACAGGCCAAGATAGTCCTACAACGGATAAGATGGCAGATTTACCGTCATATCTGTAAAGGTAACGAGTCTTAAGAACACAGCGCTCTCTATGGCTGAAACTTACCAATTAAATTTTATGTGAATAGCGCGTAGATTCGTCATGTGATCAAAAGTATTTGGACATTTGGATCAAAAGTATTTGGAAAAGTATTTGGCTTTACTTAATTTTTGAATATTCCAAGGAAATCTGAATCTCTATGAACTTTAACAGTGTAAAATATATGCTTTACACGATTAATTTTGTCAGGTGAGCATTTAGGAAACCAATCAAAAATCGTTGAAGGTGAATGGATTTTGCATCACCACCATTGTGTTTCATCTTCATTAATTTTTGAAGGCATTGTACGGAAGTCGTCACCTGATCTCCTGTTGGAAGAGACACATGTTCGAACAATGCTACCTAACCAGCGGTGAGGTTATTCATCCTTTGTTGCGCAGTGTGTTCTTCCCTTTTAGTGTCACCTTTCGGACTTGAATGGAGACAAATAATGGAACACACATGCTTTCGGTCCATTAAAGCAACAAACCATGTCGAAACACCAGATGGGGGCTATTTCTTCTATGGACCACCCAAGCTGGGATAAGGTCCAATAATGAACAGCCTATGCGCTTTACGATTTACTGAGGAAGGAAGTGCTAAGCGAATGCATATGCAACTATTTGTGTATTGTGAAAGTTCTGTTAAGGGGTGGATGTTTCA
Organism: Argiope argentata; assembly: GCA_026289955.1. Lineage (NCBI taxonomy): Eukaryota > Metazoa > Arthropoda > Arachnida > Araneae > Araneidae > Argiope > Argiope argentata. The sequence goes on along the minus strand of JAOUZG010008117.1, from coordinate 1,733,389 downwards.
AGAATATTCCCACGACATAATGGCGCGCCATTGGGAGTATTTCTGAAGAATGATTGGACAATCGGCATCTCCAGCGCGCCAATGCGAGCCTGAAAGGTGGAGCTTCACTACTGTTAAAATGGACAGTTGAGAAGCTGAGGAGGAGAAGACAAGCTGATCCGGTGGGACGAGATAAGCTGATCGGAGTAGACGGGACCAGCTGATCTGGCCAGAGACTGGACAAGAGCGGATACGACAACGAGACGAGCTGTGAGCAGTGCTGAAGTTGAAGAGATACCACGTGATCTCGAGGTTGTCTGAAAGATCTACCTAAAGATATCCGTAGATCTCTGGAGCTACACGCAGTAGCTGGATACGTGGACAGCTTGTGAATCCCCGGCATAGATGCCGAACTGACAATCCATTTGTAAATATTTCTCAGCATTTAACCTAGAGGACGTGTTGTTCTTTTTGTTAATGTATAAAGCTGTAAATAAAACCTTTGTGTTAAAACGCTACCATTTTATTTGATCGAGCAGGATCAAGTCATTACAGCATGAATGATCTTTTAATAGGAGTAAATTATTATTTATATGAAATTAATAATAATTTGAAAATGTCTATAATGACTTTCTTTGAATTAGACAATACTTCAGAGCACAAATATAGTACTATGTTCAGAAAATAATAATAAAAAAAATAAGGAAACTGGTAATGGAATTTATTAAAATGTAATAAAAATAAAATTTCAAAAAAGTCTAACATTTTCACAATTTTTTTAGTATTAAATTATCAAGTTTTCAATCAATTAACTCTAAATTCCCGGAATATAGGGAAAATGTTATTAAATCTTTGTATTAAAACATGAAAAGAACTGTATTCATATTTGAGGAAACAGGAATATTTTGATAAATAAATATTAAATGCACATTCAATAAATATAGCCTATCTTTCTTTTTTTAATTTCAAAATCAAATATATAGGGTTAATTTGTATCAAAATTCCAGTTGAATACCATTAAAATTCAGAAAAAATATCAGCATTTCAGTGAATATCAATTGCTCTCCATAAACATCCTAAACTACGAGGGGTTTCCTACAAATTGATATTATTTAAAACTGAATCTTCAAAAAATTATATTTAATTTTATATAGTCAATAAATGTATTAAATAACTCTTCATGCTTATAACATAAATTGCCGAAAATAAAACAATATAAATAACGAATGGAACTATTATGGAAGCTTCATTCCAAAAAATTATTTTTATAGCCGATTTGTTTCCTAAATATTTTCTATTCTGACTTTTTCACTCACGAATTGGTGATGATGTTTCTTTTTCCTTTCACCATTTTCAAATCAACATGAAGTATTTTTCTTTACTTCGAAATATCCCCCCCCGGGAGGTATCCTGGGATAAGGATGAGATGCTTCCTGTATGGTGGTTGGATCTCACAACCCTGGAGGGTACACTAGTAGGTGGGGGTAGACTCCTGCTATTGATGAGGGGGCGTACTTCCTACGGGAAGGGTTATATCGTGACCGGTTAGGACTGAACCATAGTTTGCGCCATTGTTGCTGTTGTCGTGGTTCAGTTATTCAGTTTTATGGCTTAAATGCGTGTGTTTTCATGGAGAATCGAAGACTTACTTCGAGTTAAAAATTTCTGATAGTGGTGGGAAAATTCTATAAGAAAAATGTGGTGAAATGATTCGGAATTTTGTAAAAATATGTTTTGATTGTGAGCTTTATGGGAGGTTTTCTAAGAAAAGTAATAATGAGATCAATTGAAATATTGGATTCTACCTCGCTCTTCATATGGCATGGTTTTACTTATAGTCACCCAAAAGATCAATAAAATTGTTTTCAAAAATAAATTAGCATTTAGAAATGCCTCAATTACTAATTTAGGATATGGTGGCCTAATGATGAGATCCTAGCCTCAAGACTGAAGAATTTCAAGTTTGAAACTCGAAATCATTGTATGAGTTAATATAGTAAACGTTTAATCCGTCTTGTCCAAATGTTCTATAACTTGTATTGTGTAGAAGTTTAGAATAATGTAGGGTGGCAAACTCAATTGTTGTCCCTTTCATCTGATCGCTATTCAAAGCTAGGCCCTTTTTACCAAAGTAGCCCAAGAGTTGTTTTAAAACGAGATCGTAAGACAAAGTTTGTTTTGATACTGCGTCATTTGAGTTTTCGCTATTTGTCAAACAAAAAATGAAATACCAAGTATGTCGAAAATTTTCAACGAATTTCAAAATGATGCAGCTTACAACATTATTTCTATTAGTGAGAGATATTTAACGATTAACTTTATAATGCTGCTTGATATTCACAACACTGTAATAAATAAAGTAAAAAAACGTTAGCAGTATTGTATGATTTGTATAATATAACATGCTGTATTACAAGAAAAGCTCCATCATACTTTCCCAACCGTAGAATATAATGAATAGAAAGTAAATATTTACATTTCTATAAGTCACCGTCATGATCCAATCTTGCTTTCATAACCAATTTTATAAGGTTTTTATAAAAAATCTTTTCATGCCGTCAGCAAATTTTAACGTGTAACAAATGGTAGACTCCAAAAAGGAAATGAGACCAAATATATTCTAGAAAAATAGGTAGTGTTGGAGCATTAAGCACCAATATGACATGCAATTGATGGGATACATACTGTTGCCACAGCTAAATTTTCTGAGCATTTTGAGATCTGAGTGGCTTTTATAATCTCATTTACAAAAATGCCATTGAATTTTACAATTAGTTGAATACGTTTGAAAAAAACTGTATAAAAATCATCTTATCTCTTAATTATTTAATATCATTTAATATGAATATAACATATTTTAAAATACAAGATAAGTTGTGTTACCTTTGCTTGTTGTACCTAAATAAAGAATAGAATAATTCAAATTTTAAATCATATTATTGATTTTAATACTGTAAAATGAAAAAAAAATATTAAAATATCATAGTAATGCATTTAGATGAAATAATATTAGAAAGCTTTATTTAGTAAATATTGAGAAAAGTATTTTGTATTCAAATATTTACATATCCGAAAAGAAATCCTAATGGGAATTAAAAGTAATTCGCAGAAAGATTTTAAAGCGAGATAAAAATAAATTTTATTATAAGTTAAATGTATTAAAATGTATATTCTATCTATAAAATGTATTAGAATTTTAAAATGTATATTCTATACATTTTAATTATAAATTTCATATAATTATCAGTTGCATTTTTTTCTCGTTTCTCTAAAATAAATAATTGAAAATCGAATCCTTAATCTTTGCTGCCATCTATCGGATAAAGTTCGAAATTTTTTAAAAAGATTAAACAAATTTTTTTTGTACATTTTATTTTATTGATGGCATGATATTTCTTTTTAAAAAGTACTTTCCTTTATTTTATTTATGAATAATTATCTTATTTATAATAATATTATGAATAATTTATATAATTATTTATTATTTCTATATTATAATAATTCTAAAACTCATTTTAATTTACTTATTCAATACTTTCAATTTTTTTCCTCTGTCTATTTTAAAATATTTTCTGCGTCTTAAATGAATATTTTTAAGTTTAATTAATAAAATACTTCAAAAGAAATTTCAGATAAAAGTGATTAAAAATTCTATTTATTCGATCAAAATATTTTATTTACCATGAGAACTATTTACTCTATTCACATTTAAACAAAATAATCGTATTGAAACAAAATACTTTTGCTTTTATTCATTTCCTATAGTGGTATTGACAGAACACCATAATAATTTTAATTTCTGAAAATTCTATGCATTATATATAATATCGGTTTGGAATCTAAGAATATCTCTGAAATTCGAGATTTCTTTTTTTATAATTTAATATTCCTGATTTTTTTAAAATTTTTTTTAAAGTGAAAACGATAAATTTTTATAAAAAGACTATTCAGCGACAAAATATTTCAGAGACGTTGGAAAATAAATCGAATACTTACTACCAGGCTTAGGCGTAGCTATGGATAAAATATAGATTTCATTTAATAATAAAATTTTTCAAACGTTTTATGAGATAAAATTTAAAAGACATTTCTTAATGCACTTAATGTAATATTTTGATTCTATTAAAAAATGGAACAATTCTTAAAATGTTAACAAAATTTAATCATAAAAAATGTTTGAATTTCGAATTTAAAAAATTAGAATACTGGAAACATTACTTACTTGCTGCATCTGAAATTAAACAAAAAAAATTGAAATTAATGATTTTTTAAATTGCTGTATAAATTGCTTATAACCGAAGTTATTTCTAAAGTTATTCTATGTCCTTAATTATGATCTAATACACATTTTTATTTTAATTAAAAGTCTTTAAAATTTTTACTGTTTAAATTATTCGATGGTTTCTTATGTTATACTTCTAATGAGTTAATTGATTCGCAGTTAATGTTGGATAATTAAAGAATATTAACAAAAAAATCTTTGGTGGTTTATAAAGACAAGCGTTTTTAAATAAATTAATTTCAGGTAATTTAGTTTCATGCTTTTATACAATTTACGGTTCAAAATTATACATTCTCATATTAAATTCAAAATCTGAAGAAAATTATTCTAAGGATTTTATTTTCATTATTTCAAATTCTATTATATGTTTCAATTTTTTTGGTCACAATTAGCTTAAAGAATGCTGTTAACTTGATTAGCAATTATTAGTAGATAATTATAAGTTAGCCATTTCCTGGAATGCACAAAAAAATTTGTAAGTTTTTTTGTCATATATTAATTATTTCTTTTGAATTTCTATAGAAAGAACTTCTATACTAAGTATTCTATAGAAATTAAAATCGAGGAAAAGCAGTAAATTTTCGAAATTTTAGAGAGGAAACTGAATATTGGCTCGTAGCTTTTAAATAACAGTTTCCATTATTCCTCTGGCAACCGTATACGTGAACGACAGCTCTGTTTCTCACAATTTTCTTTTGTACTGTCAAGTAAATGGAGAGATGCGATTCAAACTAGGTTGTGAATTTTTTTTATCAATGAAATCTTAACTACAAAACTCACCTGCTCTAATATATTCAATCGCGTTTGATGAGACTTTGTGTTTAAGTTTCGGGGAGAATGTGTTCCAAATAAATCTTAGCAACTAGACATATCAGAGTTGACCACCAATAGGGGTTTTATGATTGTTGCACTTTGATACTATTTTTATGTGCTAAATAATGAAACAAGAAAATGATGACCAAAGAATTTTTTTATAGATAAATACATGTTTTTCTTCTTCTAAAAAATGATCAAAATTTCAGTAGCTTAATAAAATGAACACGTTAAATAGTAATAAAAAATTGTTGCAAATTTGAGTCCTTTTGAATTCGATCATATTTTAAGGTTGATTTTATATTTTTGATTATATCATTTCTTTCACGTCATTATATTATTGGGCGAAAGTCGGTTTAAAATTATAAGGATAAATCGAAATTTCTTCAAACATTGTCATTGATGATTGATATTAAAGAAAATATTCCTTGCATTTTCAGCTGGAATGACAATTGCTTATTCACATAGCTTTCTAAAACAAAACTTCTGATAAATATATTTTAGGTATAAAAGTATTCTCACCCTTATTCAATTTCATAATTGCTTTGAAAATGGTTAGCTTTTAGATTTAAAATAAACTCATTGAGTATGATCTCATTACAACAAGTTACAAGCAACGATGCTGCTTACTTGCAAATATCCAATAAACCTATGACCTGACTCTCACCTAAAATTTAGCAAGAAAATGAAAAAAAATAATGATAACGAAAGAAAATGAAATCTAAGTTGGCAAATTTCAATCAGGTGAGAATATTATTATTTTTTTGTCATTATTTGTCTTAATTCATTTAAGCCATTAACCAGTTTAAACCGGTTTGAAACAATCACGAGATTTCTCTATCGGTCTCTAACCTCCTTTCTCTCTGTAGGTATATATATGTATATATATTTATATAATGATAATTTTTTTAACCTTTCATTTTCAATTTTTCTAGGTATAAATAGTTTTGGAGCTCGACCGATTTTGAGATGAAATAACAACTGTGAGGTTATAGTTCTATATCAACCTTTAATAAATAAACGCATCTGCTTTCAAAGTAGCATACATAATAATAATGCAATACTGGTAAAAGCAGTTAAAACAATAAATGCAATTAAAATATATTGATGAATACTATTTAAGCTTTATTCATGGCCTACGTGATTTTGAGCTTCAATTATTCGTTGCCTTCAATTATTCAAAACCCAATAACGAAAACAACACCCTTATCTCACATAGAGAAAAAATAAAAATAAAAATTAGGAAATAGTAACATGGGACTAAGTAGGAAATATGGTGGCTGTTTCGTGTATGCTATAAGCCTACAACGTTAACTATAAGGACAGGTAATTCAATAATGATAGCCATAGAATTATAGTCTATGCAACATTGTAAGTAATTTGGAGCATGTCATGTCGATATAATGGCTGAGTATAATTTTTTTACAAGAATGCGGAAATCCCAGAGCACTTGAAACAATTCCAATCCTATTGATGATTCGAATACAAAAATCTATCGCTTAAAAAACATCTAAACCACTTCGGTAGTAATCTGGGACTGATTTTTGATTGTTTGTTGGGGACCTATCCTAGTTCTTATCTGCTATTAATCTGTTAATTTATCTGCTTATTCCTGTTGTATCTGGTCTTTAAAGGTTGGAATGTTTTAAAACCTCATATAACAGGTATATATTCCGTTACAAACGTAATAAATCTATACTTAATAGGTTAAGAATTAACTACGTTGTGGCATTTGCTATCGAGCTGCACTGTAGCTTTTTAAAACAATAATTATTGAATTATATGATCTAATATTGTTTAGATAATTATTGAAATATGGTATGGAAAGATCCATTTAAATTCTCAATAGGATGGTCTCTGGTTCAGGTATACAGTTACGTCTACATCACCGGAAGATGTACACAATCCTCATGACTATAAATACTTCAAGTTACTATCAAGTTTGCTTTGGATGTAATAGCATAATCAGCAGTATTAAATTTTATATTTTTGCCGAACTCTGAAATTGCTGATTTGCTGATGTCGTTACTAAAACCTTTTTATGATAGTCATATTATGTAAGTATGCGACGGTGTCCCGGCATAGGGGTAGCGCATCTTACCCGTGATCTGGGCTTCCCGGGTTCGGGCATGGTTGCTCTTCTGTGTGCTATCTGTGAGACTTGTGAACGTGCCCCTCCCCTTGTAAAAAAGGACCGTGCACGCGAATGTGGTGAGTGAGTAGCAAAAGTCGTACTCTTGGCTCTAGTTAGCGCTACTACAAAAGAAGAGACGCTCATTAGGCTTAAATCGAGGAATACCTCAGCAAGCTTGTCCATGGCAAGTACCATAAGAAACAACAACAACATTATAGTAGTATTGAGCAAGTTCATTTGCAATACCCCATTAAGAATTCCAAATTACGGGGAATGGAGAGGAAAACAGAGTTTTGATATTCGAATTATAAATTTTCGCACTTTATTAATTGTGAAAAACCTTCTTATATTACAGCTCTCTCCTTTACATAATTTTAATTTTGCAATCAGAACATTTTTCTGTAGAATTTTCCCTCGGACTCATGTGAAAGTACGATGCTAATCGGTTTTAATAATTAATTAAGAACATGTTTTATAATAACATTATAATTTTAATACATCATAATAGGGATTTTTTTATTGTCTTTTTAAATTTCAGATATTGCAAGATTTTTTCAGTTTTCTCATTAAATGACGATAAACATAAAAGCCCAAGAATCTTATAGTAAAAAATTAAAACTATATTTTAAATTATAAAAAACGACTGAATTTTAAATACTGGAGTAAGCATTTTTGTACGGAAAATATCTTGGAATCAGTTTCGCGAAAAAGACGAGATTAATGGTAAAACCAGCAATAATTTTTTACTTTTTTTTAGACTATAAAATCTATAAACTGCCACGGAGAAAAATTATTGCTTGTTTGACAAATTTATTAACAAGATTTTGGTTTTTATTCCATCACTAGCTAATTGTGACATCAAACAATAATTCTCTATTTCAAATTACATAGTCAAACATCGATCTATAATCAATATTTCTTTGTGAAAAGATTTCAGGTGAAGTGCAAATCTTACTTCACAAATAAATAAGTTGTGGAAAATCAGTTACTTTTACAGAGATTTTGAATACTTCAGAGGATAAAGAAGACTATTTTTTATAAATTATACAATATGTGCGATTAATTTATGATGATGCTCATGTAGCATTTCATTTTCAAATTTCTAACCGAAATAGAATTCCATTTTATTTTAATTCTTTGGGAAAATATCGTTTTTCAAACATTTTTACATTTTATTCAACTTTATAAATTAATTCCTGTGCCCAGATATGAGTATTTGTTCTGAATTTTAGATTTATTTTAACTAAAATACAGCGGAAATTATTGAGTGGTGAATTTTTTCTCTCGATAATTTGATGAATTAATCTTATCAATTGAGAACAGTGATGAAAAACAAAATCTCTTTATGACTGAACAAAACAAAAATTCTTCTACAAACTTCTACAAAACAAGAATTTTTTAAAAAGAATTCTTCTATAAGCATTCTACGAAAAATGATCTAAAACATATTAATAGGATGAAATTTTTAAGAATTCCTATTGAAAAAGCAAAAGCTATCTTACCATTTTGTGCTACTAAAAGCAAAAGTGCCAACAAGGCAGCAAAAATGTAGGCGAAAATTTTCATTGCGAATTATCCTTTTCAATCCACCACCAATAGTCAGTTTATTGAAACGAAAAGTACGACTGCAGTTTCAACTCTTTGGTCACCTGTCTTTATATACGACCAGAATTGCAGACACATGTCACAAATTTGAAACCATTTAAGGTCCCATATTTTACACATTGGAACATTTCGGAAATAAAAACAGCGTTGTGTCTCAATTTCCTGAAAGTTATTGTTCTGAAGACACCTAATCTGTTTGAACAGGAGGATTTTCTCTGAAATTCTATGGGACTCGGAAGACATTAAATGGCTCAAAAGAATTTTTCGATCCGAAGATGCAATGAAATGTTAGACAGCTGTAATTAGTTACAGCATTGAGAATGATTCATTTAGGCATGCAAATGTAATCAATTTGAAAAAGGATAATGTAAGTTCTAATTGATAAGTTTGCTTTTTCTTAAATAATGCTCATATTTTGAAATTGAATGTTTCAGTCTAGAAGCAGCTGTAACCAGTTCAGAGCTATTTGTTCCAACTACAGGCAGTCATTTATGTATGGTTCTAATGAAATGGAGTGTTTTGATTTTCCCCGTTAGATCAAGATTTCGCTTTTGAAATCAAATTTGATTAAATTGCTCAACTAAAATGGTCTTCAGAAAATAATAGGCTAAACCATGGCTTATGTGAATTAGCAAATGACAGCTTTTAGAAGGATAAAAAGCAGAATTTTTGGAAAATATATTTAGTGCTTTACTATCCAAGTTATAAAAACTTTTATTTAAATATTCTCAAGTGTCAACACTCTCCAACCAGCACATTCTTTATTTTAGGGGTTTTTTTCCTCTCGCTCTTCCATTATTTTTTTAAATATTTATTTCTTTCCTTAATTTTCTGATTTTCCATAATTTTAAAGTATATTTCATCGACCGCTCTTATATATATATTTTAATTTTCTTTTTATTCGGCAGAATATAAAAGGAAAGAAGCTTAAGCTTTTGAAAGCAGAAAGGTTTTTAATCCGAAATCGTGACGTATCTCCAGGTGACAGGCCTCTTTGAGACCTAAAAACATATTTTGTGAATAATATCCATCCATCACTCCGATAATTCAAAACACATTGATCTAGACAGATGAAATTTAATGTGATTTTTACACCAAATTTTAAACCTAAATTTAGAGGGAAATACACGGTGAGTTTGGTGACTAAAAACATGAAAAGATAGATGGATAACATGAAAAGATAGATGGATAGAATTCAGTTTTCAGTCTTAACATCTAAAATGTAGACCTATGGCAGTTTTATATTCAATCAGTTTATGAGTTGGAATTTGTTGGTCTGTATATCCTCATTTGTGGCAAGTGAAACTCAAGGTAATAACCCTTGTAAAAGTAGAAAAGTTGTACCCTTGTATCCAAAACAAGTACAAAACAATTACTTTTGTACTTGTTTATGTCACTGAGCTACAAATACTAATGTTGCGGGCTCGTGATCTTGACTACGCAGCCTCGTGAAGCTCCCGTGGTGCCCTCTACCAGCAGCAAAAGTCGTTAGACACACTTGACGCAGCAACCAAGACAAAAAAGTCGTCAAAAATCACTTGGCACATCAACTCACGCACATGCTCATCATATGTTTGGTGTAAAACACATCGTTCGTCTCACCACCGACTTGCTGGTGGGAGAGTAAGTGGCGCTAGCTTCATAAGCCAGATAGCAACCACCCAGCACGAGTAATTGCTTTTGTATTATGATTATGCTACCCAAATTACAATCATTAGCTTCTCAGATTTTTATCTTGACCTTCATTACCACATATTCAAAGATATTGCTTAAAAACATTAAATTAAATTGTGCAAGTTCCTTACTAAAACTGTAGTTCTGAGTCAGCTTTCGTTTACAATCGAGTGATAAAATTATTTGCAAAATGCATTCGTGGTTTTCTGCACTATACTTCTAAGCATAAACCACTCAAGTATGCAACACTAAAAATACAAATCTGACCATTTGTTACATTCAAAGCCTTGCTGAAAGCATGTTGTTTTTATGTTAAAGACAGGAGGATCACGCCATGATTAAGAAATATGCGAGGAAGTTTCAGGATGAATATTTTTATAGATTCTCTGTGTTCTTAATGCGTATCACAAAAGCCAGAGTGTTTTTCCAAGCGAATTTTTCATATCTATACTTAATCAGGCTATTTATGAGCGCGCAATTTAAATCTCTCTAAAAGACGCATTTAAATCATTAACTATGAAGCCTTAGTTGAAAAACGGTTAATTGATGATTCTGTTAGAAGTTGAAGAGTTTTCTCCACTATCATTTCTGTCAAAAATATTAATAATATATTTTGATATATTAGTAATATTTACTTAGATTTTTTCAGATTCATATTTGGTTCTGCTCTTGGCTTAAAATAATAGCTTACGGATTCATCAAGAAGAAAATTATTCCACCCTTTAGTAAAGAAAGAGCTTGTCTATTGTAGCAATATCCTTTAGCATCTTTTGCTCAAAAGATTAGATTATGAACCAGAAAATGGGACGTTTTCTAGCCAAATTGACCATTTGACTTTGAAATGTGTGTTAATATAAAACAACAATCATTATTCGTCTTTGCAAATTGACCATTATGTTATTGTTGTTGTTTCTCACGGCACTTTACAAGACCTCCGACAGGCCTGTCAGGGATTTAAGCTGAATGAGAGTCCCTTGTTTTTGAATTAGAGCCAACTAGGGCCAAGAGTATGACTTAGCTACTCCATGCCTCACATTTGCTTGCACAGTGCCTTTTGACAAGGGGGGCACATCTGCAAACCTCACAGATAGAGCACAGAAGAGAAACCACCATGCCCGAACCGGAACGCCCAGAACACAGGGAAGACGCGCTATTCCTATGCCAGCACACTTCGACCATTTTGCAAAAGTTAAGGAATAATATAAAATTTCTGTTAATAAGGATTAATTGCAATACATTTGAAAAAAAATTCTTGAATTGTAAAGCCTCTACATGTCTCTGTACTTAGAAATGTAAATATCATTGCGACTTCTTGGAATGAACAATTAGAAATCATAGGCGATTTATAAGAAACCAAAATTTAAAAGCTCATTTAAGATTTGAAGTTTTCAACATCTTTAACTGAAATTGATTTTTGTGTTAGGTCATTTTTTTAATAAAATGTATTAATTTTTTTTTGGGGGGGGGGGGGGGGGGGGATAACCACAAAACAGAAAACTATAAAAAAACATGTGAAAATTACTTTAAAATGTTAAAAAATTGTGAGCTAATATGAGGATTGAGGTACATTTTTTGAGTAATCGCATGGACAAATTTCTAAACAATCTGGTTCAATTTCATGAAATAGACCTATTTAAAAACAGAAGTTCTATCAGGATATCAACGTAAATGAACAAAGTATCAGTGGGATAAGGGTAGCAGATTATTATTGGTGCATCCAACATGAAATTTAGACTGCACATCAAATGAAAGTGTATGATCTATTCAGATTATTTGAAGTTTATTTTTATTTTATTTTATACAATTAAACTACTTTGAATTTATTCTTTTACATTTGATTCAAATTCCATATAATTTCCTTATTGATTTATTTTTCATTTATTCATAATTTACTGTTTTGGATAGACTTCAATAAATTGATTAAGTAATTTTATAGTATTGATTTAATTTTATCCTTAAATTGTATTCAATCAGCATCGATACGATTTACATGCAGAGTTCGTACTACCATTGAAAGCTAATTTTCGCTACATCTCGAAATTGAGAACAAATCTTACTCTAACAAAGCCAGATTTAAAATCAATGCCATAAAATTATCTTAAAATCACTGAAATATTTTTTGCAATAAAAACAATACTGAGCAATGTCACCTCTTCTGCTTGTTTCATATTTATTGAAAATATATTGTACTGGTAATTTACTTCTAATTACTATACAAGTTTGTTATTTGAATTTTTTATGTGAATTACAACACTTTAAAATTAAATAAAATACTATAATTTTTACCAATTTTGTATTATTTCAGAGAATATAAAATATGAATAATTTATGATTTGTTCAGTTTTTTTAATGTATATTTGCAAGCAAAGATCTTATTTAAAATAGGCAATGGACGTAGCCACCAATAAATGAGCCCACACGGAATTATAATTTAAGAAGAAAAGATTTTATTGTACAGAAAATACAGAAATTTTGTTATCCAGAAGTAATTCAAATCATTCTTTCCCACAACCGCACAAAGTATCTTTGTTTGGTAAGAATCAACGCCACCAGATCTAGATCCATTTCAGCTATAAGACACACCACAACTCCGACAGAAGATTGCATCATTCCAGAAAAAAAAATTATTTCTGAAAATGGAACAATTATATCAATGATTATTGATTATTAGGATTTAAAACAATTTATTTTGGATCTAAATATCTTCAAAAAAATATTTTTACTAGGATAAGATTGATTATAACTTTATTATGAGTTAGACGGAAAAAATAGACGAGTTTCAGGAACAATTATTTAATTTTTTTTTAAGTTCCATAAGACAATCTAGACACGAACACCGAAATACACGACACTCACTAGAATAAAATTTTATAATAATCCTCAAGAAAAATTCACGGGAAATAATATTTAATGTTAATAAGGTAGCGCCATCTATTGTAACAAAAGAGAAAGTAATTATGAGCTATAATTTTTAATTAAAAAATTTATTTTATCACTTTAGCTTGTCACCGGGAAATCAACTAGAGTAATTAAGCTGATAATTTGGTATAATTTTAGAAATCAGAAAGTCTTTTTATCTTTTGTCGGTAAAAATTAGTGACTAGGATGGATTTTATAATTCAGTTGTTTTGAAGAATTATAACTATTTTTGCATACCCTATTTCACCTCTCTTTAAAACGCTTTCGTAAAGATAGTATTCGAAATATAAAACAAATTTCAATATTTCATGAACCTGTAACTGTTTCTTTGATTTTAAAATAATTATTTATTCATTTAATAAATAATTATCAAACATTTATAAAAGTTTTTCTTTCTTTTTCCGAATTCTGGAAAAAAATATCAAATATTTTAGCATTAGATATTTTTAGGTCTCCTATTTTTTATAAAATTTTATGTTTATATATATCTAGTTAATTTTATTTGTATGATGGTTCACTTAATAGAATCATACTCCTTATCTGAGTGTGTTAAAAAATAATTTATCGAATACACCGTGAGTTTTATAAATTTCAAATGATTTCAAGGAAACATTTTTTAAATGACACTTAATGAGAAAATAAAAAAAATATGGTTCTATTAAATTCTTGTATATATAATATTTAAATTATGTAATTTACATATCATATGTATAAGAATATAAGAAATGTCTCATAGCATGCTATATTTTAAAGAGTTCTTAATTATTATATCTTCACATCTACGATAGAAGAATTAATTGTTAAGCTTTCAGTCAAGCTGAAGAATAATCAAAATCAAATGGCAAATAAACAATTGGTGAAAAAGGTTGAAAATACTTACACTTAGCTAAAGAAAGAGAAAAAAGAAAAATATTATTAGTTTTGCAACAACGATTTTTAAATAAAAGAACATAAATGTTTAAATAAATGCATTAAAATGAAGTATGTAATTCAATTTTTAGAAAAATATTTATAAAATGAAATATACACGGAATTTATTTAGTTTTTAAGCAAATCTGAAGAGAATAAATTAATTTTTGTTCATTTTAATTATTTTTGATAGGATTTATTATCTGAAAATATAAGTATAGAGAGCAATGACTTTTTATTAAAAATATCCAAGAATTCTATATTATAAATGCTTTCTTTTCTTTCTTCAAATATATTTAATTAAGAACTCTTTTATAAATTGTTCTTAAAAATCATTTTCATTGTCTTCCTATTCATTAATTCCAAATCTTTGTTGACAAAATAGGAACCGGTAGCGCATCTGTAGTTTGAAAAAAAAAAAACTTTAGACGAATGGATTATTGTTTCTCATTTACTGAACTGAATTAACGAAATTTCAAATAGAGAACGGAGAAGAATTTGCTCATAGTAATGTTAAAACAAAGCGAGAGTGATGTTGAAATAGAATCGAACTTAATTTAAATGCTGAGCAGCTGTGCCTGTAAAATTATATATGATGGCTAAATTATCAGATTTATAATTTCTGCTCTTTTTGATGTTATACAATATTAAAATATTACAATCATAATTTCATGTCTAATTAAGACTTATCAATTACGTTTTTAAAGGAAAAATATTCTTTGATTTTTAATTTCTTAAGATCAATGATCCAATTTGAATTTCGCTAAAAGTGTTTTAATATTTTAGATATTCTTTTTCTTCTTATGTCATATACATATTTTAATGTCGTAGTAAATTGAAAAAAATATACATAAAACTTTTAAAATAATATATATCTAAAAGCTAGAATTAAAACATTCTGTACCAAAAGATCTTAAATTCCAACAGAAAAACTGAAAGGATATTAAAAATGTTATCAACCTTTCCCTTTCAATTTTTTTACTAATAGTAATAATAAAAAAACACGAATTGGAACTAAATAACTAATAAATTTCTGTTTAAACATCACCAAAATTATTAGTCAAGTTTTAAATATTTTGTTCGAATTTAGGAGTAAGGAAAAAAATTTCTCTTTATAAACACGCCGATAAATTATTCTTTCATTTTTAAGCATGCAGAGAATGGAAAATGATAAAGAAATCTATTATTTAAATATGAAAATGCGAATTAATTATTAAAATTGACTCTACAAAAATCGTTTTTTAAGTAAAAAATATAAACATAGCATATACTTACAGGGTGTTGTAGCAGCTGTGTAAAATAAGAGAAAAAAAATTCAAATTAGTGCCACTTTTATCAATAATTCATTAAAAATTTGACTTCAATTTAAATGAATTAAAGCTATTAAGACAATAATTAAGTATGCTAAATGATTATTGGTTATATTTAATAAATATCTAAGCTATCGTAAGTTTAAAAAATAAATATATATATTAAAGTTATATGAATAAAAAACTTACCAGTTGAGTCTGAAGGAGCCGAAGCGAAGGAAAAAAATAATAAGAATATTGTTAGAAATTACGAAATATAAATTAAAACATAAAAGAGGCATATTAGATAATAATTATACACAATGCACAATATTTTTTAAATATTCATTTAATAATATATTTATATACATTTCTAGTTATCTTAGTCCCACCAAACAACGTGGAATAATTTGGGACAATAAGTTATGATTCATTTTTTATGGAAGCAACTTCATTACGAAAAATTTCAAAATCAATCTTTAAATTGCAATCTATAATTGGATTAATAGTATTTTTAAATTAAAACAACGTTTAAAAGCAAAAAAAAATTATTTTTAAGAGAATTTTCCTTCGAATACCTTAATAAAGTCATTAAATAAATGACTCCAAATTGAGTTCTATAAAACGCTACATGTTTGAATTAAAAAATATTTAAATTATTTATTACATTACATTACATCACATAAGCTTATTTGGAACTTAAGTTTCTTAAATAAAAGCTATAATTTATTAATTAATGAATCATTTAGATGTTTTTAATAAGGGATTATTTGCAAATGATTTAAATATTTTGTTAAATGATGTTGAAATAGTCAGTAAATCTTAATAGTATAATGAAAGTGATTTTACCTGGTGCTGGTGTGCCTATAATAAAAAATAAGAATCACATTAATAAAAAATAAATTATTTTTTATCACTTGAGATAATTACTTAAAAATTTTTTAATTTTGTTTTAGTAAAAAATAATTATTTATTTAATTCTCATAACAACATTTTCTCTTATTAATATAGAGGATAAATAAGTTAAATAGAAGAAATCAATTTTTAGTTTCTTATACTACAAATATTAGAAATTAAAATGAGAATGAATAAAATATTTTCAGGAAACTTACTAGACTGAGCGTTAGCTGAAAAGAAAAAAAGAGGATTAATTAGTATTATGCTGTGAACAAAAAGGCATTTCAAAAAAATCAATAAACTTTTGGAATATTCATTTTTCATACATTTTTTTAACTTATAAGAATGGAATTTTCTGTTTGATCTTACATTCATTTCCCGATGTGTTACAGTTACGAAAATTGCATATGCTTCTGTATCATGAATAATAATAGACTTTTAAAATATTATCAAAACAATTATCAATTAATTGAACAATTTCATTATTCCCCCCCAATGAGGGCACGCTCGGATATCTCTTATAAGTGCATATAATGTTTAAAAAAATAATCCACAAATTGAAGAATAAAAATGATTAATTAAAATAAAAAATGTTGCATATTATTTCTTTAATAAAAAAAACGTCTTTAAATTTATTTTAATTAAATTTACTATCTAGTTATTTAATTAACTTAACTATTATTATCTCGAAATTAATGTTTGAAAACACTTTTAAAAGTTATTTTTTTTCTCTTACCTTTATTTTCGTTAAACTAACATGAAGGCGAATTAAAAAGTACTCAAGCATTATATTTGTTGACTTTCATTTATTTTGGTTATTTTTTCCGGGTTTTTTAAAAATATGATATAATAATCGTCAATCTATTTTTAAACGGAATAATTTATTTTTGCTTGTACAGGCTGCGTCACCTATAGTAGGTTCAATTTTAGTTTCATAGGGTTTTTTTTTCTTCTATTTGATTTTGGCCTCTTCAGCATGCTTTGACATTTTAGTGGAATTTATGTTTAGTAAGCGCATTTCCTGTAGATTATCCTCATTACCATCCAACTTAATCCAAGATTTATAAGTAGAAATTACTTCACTGGAAGGAGAAAGTAGTTCTATTATCCGCATAACATTTAGCCCTGTGCAATCACCGACGACTGTGATGATAATAATGCAAATTATCTATGCATATGCATTTAAAATAGAAAATTAAGTATTTTTGTAAATAAATTAAGTATTACATTACTATAAATTTAAGTATTTAAATTATCAGTTTAAAGCTAATACACATAAAAAATTTCAATTTTTTTTAATGAAACATAACTTGATAATCCTCCCTAACTTACCAGAAGAGATATTGATTTTAATAAAATTTACTGTTAATCCTGAAAAATTGTAAATCGTATGCTTCTCAATAGCATATTCCCATCATTACCAGCTATTACCCTTAATCTCGTAAGTGTACTAACAAATGGACAATTTTTGGACCGTGGTGATACTGATAACTTGGTTCTAGCACACGAAACTTTTTTTCTTTCATGGAATTTATAAGAAGCCGTAATTTTCTATAGCGAATACATTCTATTATTATTTATGTATATTTTTATAATAGACATAAATTAAAATAATTATTTTACTACACTATTTCTCGAATTTCGTTATTCTTTTTAGGAAAGTGGCGTCATTCTTTACGGGAAAATTTTCGATACTTTTGAACAACCTTTCTTTTCATTGATATTACTCTTTGGATTCTAATTAAATCATTATACTCAGACAAATTTTGTATCTAATAAGGATTTGAAGCGGCGCGTTATCAATTTGCAATTTTATAAAGACTTTTTAAACACTGAATTAGTTGGGATCGAAGCAAAACAACGAAAATGGCGCACTAAACAGGATTCCAATATGTTAAATGTTAAGAAACGAAACTGTATTATTCGCTGTTTAATGAAAAGCATCTGATATTCCGAATCTATCCTATCCGTCGTTAGCTTGTTATTTCAAACTTGGATGCTTGTCATTTCAAAAATAACTGGTGATATAATTCTAACTGATGAATAATAGTTAGAATTATCAGAAATATAAGAGATCAAGAAGGCGGAGAATATTTTTTGGAATGTTTTCTTACCTGGTGCCAAGAGAAGCAAGACAGCTACGGCTGCAGCAGCGATGTAAGAGAAAAGTTTCATTTTGGAATGGAATTGACTTGCAAAAGTTGCAAAACTCGAAGGAAAATCTTTGGATGTCGTTCCGAGAGGTGTGATGCTGATGGTAAGAAGTCGGGGTTTTATATACCCGATAATCCCCTGCAAAAAAACGTGTCACGTGTCATAATTGTTGAGGAATTTCATCATGACGAATGTTTTGCTGCTTCGGTTTCGCAAGTTCCATGTTTGCACAGTAGGGGCGAAGAGTCGTGTGTTCCGATCTTCGCTTCTTTGTTTGTTCAGGGTTTCTTCAAGGCGCCTTGATCCAAAATCCCAGAAAAATTAATTATAGAAAAAAATGATCCTTCACACATTCCTAGGGTGCAAAATTTGACAGCCCTGTGCAAAATGACGTGTCGTTGAGTCATGTATGCGCTCCAATTCTGTCTGTGTGTGCACTAATTTTCTTAACTGGAAAGAAAATCAAGCTAAGTTCGTGACATAAGGACTATAATATGCTAATATTATGGAGACTATTCAAATTTGAGTGAGTTGTAATAAGTTGTATTGCATAATCATAAAACTCTGAATGAATTTCATATTGCCTTAACTAATAAAATAGGATTTTAGAATTCTAATAGAATTGCTTTAATTCGTAATCTAAGTAATTTTAATAAGCAGCCTTTAAATGCTTGTGAGATTAAATGGAAGCATAAGTATTAAAAATATTTTAATTTTATTTATTAAGATCCTATTAATATGATTCATTAAGAATATTCTAAGTTAATTTATTAAAATCTTTCTTATTATTTATTAAGAATATTCTAAAGTAATTTAATACGAACATTATAATGCTTGTTCGTAGCAAATGCAGCAAGCTGACTTCACTTAAAATAACCAATTATAGTAATAATATGTGTTTGTACCGATTAAAAATGTGAAAGAATCCTTATTTTTTTAATCAGCAATTTGTGCTAATTCATTTTGATAGCCTTAGCTTCATTATTTGATTGATAAGTTTTCTCATATATCCACCTAACGAAAGCATTCGTTTTTGAAAAGGTATTACCGTTTTATTCAACAAAAAATAAACAAAGTTTTTGAGATTTGTAGGAATTTTAAGCAATTTTGGTATTGAATTATAATAGCAGTAAATGGCAATTTCAGTTTTTGAAATTTGAAAATAAAAAAGTATGTTAAGGTGTAACATATAAGCAAATCATTTATTTATAAAATTATAATATTATATAGCTTTCCTAAAATTCTAGAAATGATGTTTTCTAGATATCATTTTTATCTATTTTGCTCAGAAATTGCAAATTCCTGAAAAGAAAGTTGCTTATATTTGAAATGTTCCCAGATTTCCTATTAAATCCATATTTATAAATAACTTTATTTGTTAATGAATTTACTTTGAAATGCCAATGTTTTTTAATACAAATAAACATTTTTAGCGTTCTTATTGCTATTTTTTGGCGAAAATTATTGAACATAGACTGATTAACATTTGGCTGATTCAAAATTTTTATCAACTAATTTAATTTAAGTTGATTCATTCTATGGCTATTCTTCATCGCTGATTTTTTTATTTTGATAATTTAAATAAAAACGCCTTTTTTATATAAAATATTACATAAAGCTTAATCTTTCTCAGTTACAAAGATCCTATCCAAGCTAAATTAACATATTTTAGCTTTTGAAGAGCTACGAATTTAGTTTTCATTATATAATTTTTTTCTATTTAAAATGTTTCCCCCGGAGAAGAAGAATTTTCCCATCGAATTTCTAAATACAAATTAAGAAACTGTTATGAAATTTTTTAAATCTGAATTGAACTCAAGAAATGGAAGAGTAAAGCGAATATTTGTTGTATTATTCATGCACGTAAGAAATAATTGCTCATATGTTTATATTAATGCATATAAATATGTCTCTCTCAAGGTCTGAAATTGAGAAGTTTACAATGGAAAAAAAATTTCATTAAAAATTCCTAAGACAAATAAGGATAACCAACACTAGTTTGCAAACATGAAAGTTTAATGAAAAAAATTCTGAAATGTGAAAGTTTCTGGAGAAATATTATTTGAAGAAATTGAACATTTATTTTTTAAATATATTAAGAACTCCTCTTAAATCAAGCTTGTTTACTGTAAATGCTTTCTGCATATATAAAAAAAAACAAAGTATTCCTCATCAACAAATTTGAAATCGAGGCTTTGATAACTGTCAATATTTTAGAACTTCTTAAATTTTTTTTGGAATAATTTCCTTTTTGTTTGTAAACCAAATGCCTAAAAATCGGAAAGAGTTATACGAGTGAAATTTAATAAGTTGCTTTAAATGGAAAATTTGAAGTTTGAATTACATTATGAGCGAAATCTCTTTGCTGGTCTTTATGCATAGAAAAACGCTTATATAGAAAAACACAGTTTACTAGTTAAGTAGAATTTGGCAAATGATTTTATCGCTAGAATTGCATATTTAAAGAAAATTTCAAATCTGGTATAACTACCGGTTTATTTATTTATTTCGAAGAAAGTGCGATAACTCAAAAACACAAAGAATACTATTAAAAAAATTTAGCATTTTGTTTAATTTTATTTGGCACTAAAAGGATAAATCTGTGCTAAATTTTGGACTTCATGGATAGCGGAAGAGAAACTACAAATGCGTATTTCAATTTCTTCAGTATAATATGTAGTTACATAAAAATTACCATAGACAAGTACCATAAGTAACAACAAAACAACACGATATAATTTTTTTAAATGAATAAACTCTTTCACTTTCTGTAAACTTCAAATAGAATGAATGCTAAATCTATTCGTAAAATTACATTCATATTAAAACTTTTTTTTCTTCAATTCATATTAACCAATTTTTTTTCTTTTTTCCATTTTGTAATTTGATTTAATTGATATTTTATAACTTAATAAAAAATGACATTCTCAAAGCTTTTCATAAAATATTGAAAAACTATAGTCTAATAGTTAATAATTTTGTGGTAAATCTATTGTATTCTCACTATTAAAGGTATCGTGTATAACCTATTAAAGGTAAGTGTCTTTACATATATATTTTGTTCAGAGCCATGAGATGTACCTGTTTTGTTAAATAATTCGATAGCAGTATACATCTTGTGGCATCATTCGAAGAATTTGACATCCAATTTTTTCCCTCAGTTGAAAAATGTATATAGCTTACTTCTTGATTTTAAGAGTTGAATATTCTCATGAACAAGTTTTAATTTAAAAAAAAAAAAACGTTCTTTGGGATAATTAAAGTGCACTTTAGGTAAATTCAGTCCTACTATTCAGATTCTTCAAAAAATGATAAATTACGCTATTAATTAAGAAATAAGGAAAATCTTTCAATAACCTCAATGTATAAAACCAAAAGGAATTGAAATACAATTGAAATTAAAACTGGACGAAAATATTTACCGATACTTCCTTGAAAAGTAATTTTACTCTCCATTATATTTGAGAAATTTTTTGTAATTTTTTTCTTACATTGTCTTTATGTACTTCTTTTCTTAAACATTTTAATCAGAAATTACTTAATAATTATGTAATGTAAATATTGTGTTATGTAATAATCGAATATCCGGATATTAAAAGACAAATGCATTTCTCAAGGAAAAAATCATTAAAAAAATTAATAACTGCCGGAACAATGTTGTTTATATTTTATATTCTGTGCTAGATTATCGTTATTTGGAAGTATTAAAATTAGTTTTTTTGCTACTTTAATCGTTTTTATTGACGAATATTGCTGATTTTTTTTCTCAGAATGATTTGGATATTTGCAAATCCTGATAATTGGCATTCAGGTTAGTTGCAATTCATATAATAAGAGTATTATTGAAAACTATCCCTAGTTATCTTTTTTGTTGTCTTTTCTTTATATAATTAAAATACTTTATTGGCTCTTAAAAAAGTTCATTACAGGATAAATAACAACAGCAACAAAATACTGAAAGAAAGTCAATTACGACTAGCGATGGATTAGAAAGATTACACTATTAAAAATAAACTTCTCCGCAAGGAAAAAAAAGTTTTTCTACAAAAGTAGAAGGTATAGTTATTTTTGTTAAAATTGTTACGCGCCGTAAACAAATTTTTACTAATTTTATCTACTTTGACTTAAATATTACCAACTATATTGGTGAACAATTTCATTTCTAATTCGCAAGGAAGAAAAAGAACGGGTGTCGATATTATCTGAGTTTTTATAGCTTAATTTGATAGTGAAAGTCTTTATATAAATTTTACTACTTATTAATTCAGTTAACAAGTAATAGTTCAATCTCTAATAATTTGGTCTCGTGGGAAACTTGATAGGGCCACCAAAAAGCACCCCCACCTGGCACGGAGGCACAAACGACACTTGGTGATATTGGGCATTTGCAAACAACAAAGGACTCTAGATAATGCATGAGTTTACCATTTTAAATAATTTTATCTATTCATTATTTTCTACATAAAAAATGTTCGCTTTTCAGAAAAAAAAAAGAATTAGATTGCAAAAACTTTGAGTTGCTTAGAAATAATAATTTTATTAATAAAGAATAGAAAAAAATGCAAAGAAAAGTTCTTTCAGCTGAAAATAGCTTCTAACAAATTTTTTAATGTAAAAAAAATCTAACTACTGAATAATAGAATTACAAATCAGTTAAAATGTTTTACTAGAAATTGAATTTACAAATGTGATTTAACATGCGATTTCTTTCTTTATATGATTTGAAGTATTTAAATTTGATTTAAATGAATTGAAACTAATAAAAATTAAATTAACTAATGCAATTTTATATTTTAATTATATTAATTTGTTAATATGCATAGTTTGATGCATTTATACAGGTATAAAACAATTACCCTTTCATTTTTTCTGCTACAAAACTGAAAATGAATGAAAAAAAAGTACGTTTATATAAACTTTTTGTAAAACTGTCTATTAAAAGTAATAATGCATTTTCAACCCATCATATTAGGGTACTTTTCCGTTAGCTAGGCGCTAGTGAAAAATCTCCAAAGAAATTTGGCATAATTTTACATTATTTGGGAATTTTTTTGCATGCGCCCGGCTAACGGAAAAGTACCATATTAGTAATTTTTATGGAACCTTTATGACGAAAACAATTCCTTTCAAAATCTGCAATAAAGTAGATATCGTTACTTATTGCATAGTTGATTCGGATTTGCTGGCAATGTTCAAAAATAAATAGGAAAACACCAGTTATGCTTTAATGAATCTTTATTTAATTATATTAATTCTTCTGATATATTTTCTTATTCATATCTACTAAATAAGCGTTAAAATTTTTGTATTTAATACATTTTTTTAAAAAAAATAATATATTTTTTATACAACAACAATAAAAAATTCATTTAATTATATCTTTATAATTAAAATATTACTTTTTAATAATAATTCTGTTGCCGTTGTTCTGAGCATGTAGAAATATTTAAAAAAATTCGATTTCAGAAATAAGATTCTAGAAGATGCATTTATTCCTTAACCTAAATCCATTAATTTCACCATGTTTGCTAGTTTGCCATATGAATCAGCATATTTCCTATTCAAATCAAAAACCACTTGTTAACTGTGGGGATAATAGTGCATTGCCTTGTTTTTTGCATTTATTACCCATTGTATGTGGAAGTCGCCATAACGTCCTCAAAATGATTACGCATCTGCCAACGTGTTTTCCGTTTACAGCACCTGCCACCGTAACCATATATCTATCCTACATCTTCAATAGAGAACATATATTATCTATGCTAATAGGAAGGTCTACGATACTGATTTCGAGAAGTATCGAAGTAACGTTTTCACACAAACACATACCAACCATGAATAATCATTTGGTACTTACTAATTTTTTAACTGATCAAAAACTTAATAGAACGATAAAAATGAAATTATCAATTTATAAACCTCATTTGAAAAACATATGCTAATATAAATTTTGTGCTCAAAATAATTATTTAATTTTAGAAAATGGATGAATAAAATTTGTTTTCTTTTTTCATTCCAATATTTAACTATCTCACTTTTATATATATTTTTGAAAGTAGAGGAATAATGTTGTGAATGGCGGGAAAATTTAAATCGATAGAAAATCATTGATATTTAATTATTTAAACTTCTAAGTAGCCCAATACAAGGTTGCAAATGTTGGAAAAAGATGAGAATGTAATGGTGGATAATATTCCATTTATGAACTACAAATCTTGGTGGATACTTTTCGTACGAAACATGTTACTTTTTAATACGAAATTATGAAATTTTTAAATCACATTTCCATTATTATTTATCATATTTTCATTATTATTTATACATTTTCATTATTATTTATCATATTTTCATTATTATTTATACATTTTCATTATTATTTATCATTTTTTCATTATTATTTATACATTTTCATTATTATTTTTTCATATTTTCATTATTATTTATACATTTTCATTATTATTTATCATTCCTTATTATAATATATCACATTTTTATCTTTGGATTAATCTTCAATATCAAACTCAATGCATTATTTATTAATTGGATTGCTTGTTAATGTTACATTTCTGAGATAATTCAATAAATTAGATAGAGGCTGATTGTATCTTGTTTCTAAGAGCTTCGGAAGTGATTAACATTCCACATTAACGATTCTTGGGAAGAGAAAAAAAATATTCCATTTGGGATATCCAATCACGTTCAGAGCTTCTTTTTTTATTTTATTTTTTTAGAAAAACGTGGTATAGATATACTTCAACCATATTTCTTGGTTTCATACCATTTAAGATTAGTAACAGAATATCAATATTTAAAAAAACATTAATAAATTTTAGAAATTGGCATTTAATATTATAAATTTAAGTAAATTCTTTAAAAAAAACTTTAAAATGGCTGCATCAAAAACTGTTTTCCACACCCGAACAAATTTATATCAAAATAAACTACAGAATTTTCTTTAGAGAATGAATAACAAGTGTATGGTTGAAATTATAAAGATTTTAGAGCCAGTTGAAGATTTATCATGAAATGTTAAGTAAATTTATGGCATTATTGTTCAAAAAATAGGCTGTAAATTACAAAAATATTCACTCAATCTAAATTCTTTTAGTCCATTTCCTAGAAAATAAGATTAAGACTAATTACACCAAATTTCACAGTAATATGATAATTCTATTTTGAGTTATTTGATTTGAAGCAAGCAAAAAATAAGTAAAAATCAATTTCAAAAAAAATCGCGTTTAAAGTATACTGTTGCATGTTTTAATAAGAAATTATAAGTGTACATAGTTAAAATTCTCCACATTTATAGGTTATACCTTCTTCCTCCTAATTTTTAATAATTTTCCTTAGAAATCATTTTTTTCTGGTTATTTTTGCTTTAAAAATGAATGCCGCCTAGATTAATTTATTCCTTCTTTGTCGAGGCCAGCAAATGCTCTAACTGCAGTTGCATTTGAATTCGCTCCAATAGCCTTAAGGATATTAAGTAACCTTATGTATTACATGTATACATGTATGTTATGTATTACATGTATTAAGTAACCTTATGTGTTAAAACCGTATGTATTACAGACATAAATAGACTAATGTGGGGGTTCTGAGTTCAACAAAGACATCTTTAGGTACTAATTTCCACAGAACATCGTTGGAAATCTCGTTTGTGATTTGTGCTAGTCCATGCAAAAAAATTTTCAGCATTTAAAACTAAAGGTGTGTTTTAGCATATTTTATCTCTTTAAATATGTAATTCCGGTTAGTTAAATGTCATCTTCCGTTTTACCGATCATTACGAAAATATTAATATCTTGATTTCTAATCAACGTAGAGACAAAAATAAACCTGTTTTGGATAGCTCAAAAATGGTCTATCCAATAAAATAATTTTTAAGAAGTTAAAAAAAATTGGGGGGGGGCTTATAAACAAAAGACAGTTTTAAGAAATTTCGTTAGGAAGGAATTTGGAACTATTCACAGTAAAAATTTCAAGCAAAACTTATAAGATTAGATAAAAGAATAGGCTTTTGAATAATGAAATTTAATTCGAAAATATTGGGGTTTTTATTCTTGTGAAATAGTTTTGCTTATTAATTTTAGCTTAAAGAATCAATGTCTTGCCATGCAGAAAATATGGAACCAATGCTAATATTATAAAGTTGAAATATTAAATATTGTATTTCTAAACTTGTTAGGTGAAATATGATGTTGTTCTTAATAGAAGTTTAAATTTACTTTAATTTTACCTACTTCTTTAAAGTTAATATTCTTAAATGTTTTTATATTTTATTTTTAGCCATGTCTTTGTATGATTCTTCATTAAAGATATTGGCTACTAAGAAAGGACAGAGTAAATCATTATCAGTATGAAAATATTTCTATAACAAATTATTTTAGAATGTCAGAAAAAAAATTACTTGAAATAATGATCTAATACTTTCAATAAGCGTTTCAGAAATTTGAAACAGAATTCCCGGGTGATGCAAGAACTGCACACGGCCGAAGTAAAAGAGAAAGTATTGCTCTCTTCATGCATTCTTATATTAATGAATTTTAGATTCCAATTTTTACCTAGGGTTTTCATAATATATTGAGTATTTCATTTGAAAAAAATCTGACATTTGAAAGCATTTTATGCAAGGATTTGAATAATTTTCTAACAAATCTACTAACTGATCCATATAAATTTTATTTGCGCTGTATTTGAACAGAAATTTAACAAAAAATTACCGGGGATTTCAACCACCAGTCCGAAGCGTGAGTGGAAGATGATATTTTATATCAGATTGGTTTAGCGATGTTTAACATTTGGCTCGATTGAATCGGTCATCGCATTCACTTTGGCATTTTGCAATTTACGAAAAAGCATCAGCAAGGAAAATATAATATTAAAAAAAACTTTGAAATGTATTGAAGCATTAATTAAATTAAAAATTTATTTTTTTCTTGTCGCACGAAAGCTATTAAAATTTTTATATTAATTTTTAAAATCCTATTTTTTTGTTGTATCTGATCATATAAAGGAAAAGCGAATATATAAAATTTATTTTTAAAAAAATCTTAAATTTAAAAAATAATTTACATTGATATAAATATCCCCCAGGAACACTTCGAAAAGAGAATGAGATGCTGAAGACATGGTGGTTGGATTTAGCCATCCAAGAGGGTACACAAAATAGGTGGGAGTCTGACTTCTCCCATCGATGACGGGACGTACTTCCTAAGCGTAAGGGTTGTCCATGGTCGGAGATGGTCCTAGAACTCAACCACAGTTCCCACCAGAATTGCTGTTGAGACGTTCTGGTTATTTAGTTTTATGGTTTATCAGTATGCATACGGGTGGGTTGGAGATTCAATGATATTACTCATATTGAAATAAAGTTGGCATCACTATAAAGCAAAATTTTTGCATTTATTTTTTTAATGATCACTTACTACTAAGTAGACTAATAACTAAATAATTGCTAAAAAAGAACTACCAAATTCCATGGCTCTAGGTTCAACTACACACTTTATAGTAATTTAAATTAATTTTCATTAGTGAAATTCATAACTCCTATTGGACTATAGAATTCTCTTCTCTCTATAGGATTATTTATGATTCGAATGGAAAATTTCTCAATGGGATTATTTGTCAAATTCCATGGTTCTAGGTTCATCTACATACCTCATTTCATAAAGCCATATGAGTACTTTTATAAATAATATGTTAAATCTAAAAGCATTATTTTTTTCAAATGAATTATTTTCCTTAGCTCTAGGTTCAACTACATACTTTATAGTCATTTGAACTAATTTTCATAAAGCCATATGAATACTTTTATAAATAATATGTTCAACATAAAAGCATTATTTGTTTTCAAATGAACTATTTTCCATAGCTCTAGGTTCAACTTTATAGCTCTAGGTACATACTTTTCCATAGGTCTAGGTACATACTTTATAGTCATTTGAACTAGTTTTCATAAAGCCATATGAATACTTTTATAAATAATATGTTCAATCTAAAAGTATTATTTGGTTTCAAATGAACTATTTTAATAACTAACATATAAAAAATGGTAATTAAATATTTCTATTAAAAATTGTGTAAATCTAAATAATGCTATTTCAATATGCACAAATTAATATCTTTATTTTAGCATGTTCATGAAGATTAAAAATATGAAGATGATAAAGAAATTTTTAGCAATAATTCTAAAAGCAGTTAGTAAGTAAGTTAATTATTATAAGCTAATTATGCTTATCATTTCACATTTTTTCCCATTATTCAATCTAAACATAGTAATTTCACAATGTTTTTTTGCACAATTTCTACTTATATGAAAGATGCAAAATCTGTCACGGGCTTTGCAACAGAAATGAGTCATAGTAAAAGTCTGCCGATATAAATTTTATTGCTTCCATAACAGCTTTCACCCGCTGTCTGGCGAGATATTTAGCATTGCCATCCACATGCCATTAAAAATCCCATGTTTTCCAAGAATATCCGCCCCGAAGAAAGTTGCTGATATCAGGTTTGAGCAGCTGTTCTCGGAGCAAGGCAGCGAAATCGCAGTCCACGGGCATGATTCAGCCCCTTTTAATTATTCAACGCCATCAAATGTATATTTTATCTATATTGGCGCAGGTGAGAAGCAACTAGAAAGGCACATAAAAGGCCGACAGCAAAGACAAATATCTCGAAGGAATTCGGTCCTAACTAGGACGTAAGATATCATGATATAAGGATGATAAAAAAAATTGCGATTCTGTGGAAAATAGGTCACCACTAAGTAGATGTACTTGTTATAAGGATTACGAAATTTGAGAACTTGTAATTAGAGAAGATAGATTTACGAAACGAGTTCTCTAAACTTTCATTGTAGATAATGTATCAATTTTAATTGAAAAGTTAACTTGTTACGTTTCCACTGTTAGCACTGTGGATTTTAAGTTTTTTTAAAATTTTATCAAAAATCAAATTACTTAAAAATTTCATTCCAGACCTATGTTGCAGTATTGAATACAACTTCAATGCAGTACTATATACAATTAATTCAATACTATGTGGTAGTACTAAATACTTTTTTCAGTACTATATATAATATTTTTTTTTCTATTCGTATAATTTAGGCAAAGTTTGAAGCCAATTACTTATTAGCACTAGTTTAGTTCAAATATAATCATATTCTAAATATTGGAAAGAAAGAAAAGCTTTTTATTTTTTATTAAAATATTTTATCGAATCTGAAAATCGAGATTGAAGGAATAATATTATAAATTTTTCATTTAATATTCTAAATTTTACTGATAGCATGAATTTACAGATATTAAATTAGAATGAAAAAAAAAGGTATCAACTGGCATTTCTTTATTTCTCTTAAAAACAAACTAATTTTAAACAGGAGCTGCTAAATAATCTACAAAAATATTATATGTAATCGCGTTATCAACAGAGAGTTAGCTCATATAATAAATCCTCTTTCATTCCGATATAATCAGAAAATATTAACTCTGTAAAAATAATCAGTCTAACAAATTATTTTAAAATATTTATTATAATTGCTTTTGTTTTAAAATAAGTTGCATACCATTTAGAACTATATGATTATACATTATTCATAATCGTACTGATCGAAGAGATAGAGATGCCACACATCGTAATGTAATTTTCTTCACAAGCAATCAAAATTTCAGAAATATCAAGATTTTAGAAATTAATTCTTTAGGCATTCTTCTGGCTGGATAAAAAATAAATCAGAAATCTCAGCTGTTTTATTAAGAAACAATAACCTTTCTAATATCAACTTTAGAATTTTTGAAAATCCTCTTAGTAATGTAACAAACGAATCCTTTCCAACTCCAACTAAGTTATACTTGATCACGTGATGCACGATAAGAACTTGCGTAAGAATAATAAGATACAGGATAAGAACATCGGTAAGAATATATTCAAACCAGGTTTAGAATATACGTTCAACTAGAAAGGCACATAAAAGATTGACAACAAACAGAATAGAGATATTAATAAAGAGGAAAATAAAGTTTAAGTCACAACTCGGTGAGTAATAATATGCCTGTAGATTTGTATTTGCAGCACATTTTTCGAATATGGCTGCTGCCTGAGGAAATTACTTATTATTTTTGCTTATTTTTTAACTTATTATTTTTGATCCTTTTTGGAAATATCAACCACGCAACCGTAAAAAAATTAATCTTTTCTGTAATAACATAATTTACAATTATAAATGTAAACATTGTAAACTGTCAGTTTCTTGTCTATTTAATTGATAGTGAACTCTTTATTTGCCGAAATGTCAGTGACAGCATCCATTATGTGTCATCTCGCCCTTTTACTTATTTTTGCCATCTGCAAAAAGTTTTATTTTTTAACGCCCTTATTATGGAAGAGTTTTGAATAACCTTTATGAAAATAAATCTTAAACATAATAAAATTTCAAACCGATTGTGAAAAATTACATTATTTAAAATAATCATACTATCCTATTTCGTGGTATAGTTTTAATATTCAACTTATTTTATTCCTGATGCATTAATACTTTTTTAGTATTACATTTCTGCAAAGTTATTTTATTCCTGATCAATGAATCCATCAAATAACGCTATGTTTCTCAGTTTTATTTATTAAAAGAGATAATGAAAAATATTTGCAATTGTGTATATTGCCCAGTTTATTTGTTAAGTTTCTTGTGCACAATTCGTAGGAATTTTCTTATGCTATCATTGTGGTCAGTGTATCATGTTTTCTTTTTTATCATAATCAATTACTCCTTACTATCATATTCAAATTCCAATACAATTTTATTCTTTTTTAAATCATTTTTGTTAATATATTATTGTTTTTTTCTTTTTCTCACCATTTGGTAATGGTTACCTACATCTATACCAAACCAGATTCACACGAGCACTATAAACAAATGTGAGGTGTTAGAATGTCTGTACTTTGAAACGAAGAAATATCTGAAAGGAAAATTCACTTTTTTTTCAGTTTTCATTTTAGCATTCATACTGATGTTCTTATCACTTCAGAAATTTGAAGAAATATATATCATATACAGAAATATCTATAATGGGACATCTTTTTGCATTTCAAATAAACATAGGATTAAAACAATACAGTCAAGTAAAAACGAGGCGAATATTTATTAATAAAAATGATAATATTTGTACACTGGTATATTTTCTGTAAACTTCATACATATTTTCATAAAACTTTTGAAATTCGAACTGTTATATTCTTGTAAGTAAAGGGAATAATTCATAAAAGGTGAAACAAACGATCTACAATCGAATCGTTAAATGTTATTGTTCAATCTTGAATTATAAAAATAAGCATGCAATTACTTTTTAGGTTGTGTAACTCAGCTAGATAACGTTTTTTTAAACTAAGTAATCAAAATTATATAGATTTTCTTTAATAACTTATAAAAAGTTTATTACCTCCCCTCCCCCCCCAAAAAAAAAACTTTCTTTTTGCCATTTTATTTCAGTGCAATTTTCTAAATTAATTTTGAAAGTTTTTTCAAAATCAAAAGGAATTTGCAACAACATTTTTTATTTTTGTAATTGTTGTATTGATAGTTCATCAGTTTTCAATTGTATCTTTATCACTACTAAAATGTGATTAAAATATAATGATTCTGTTTTTTGTCATTAACTTCAAGGCAGTGTTTGTTTGTTTTTCAATTTGATAAATCAATTCTTTCTTTCTCTCTGTAAATTGCGAGATGTAGAAATCGTTTGCACAGAATGCAACAATTGACGAAATCGAATCAGACGAAGAGGAGACAGTCGATGCGATCCAGCCGATAGAAACGGACGAATCAAGTTTAAGGTGATACCACGTTAAATGTAAGAAATGTTTAGTTTAATTTGTTTACTAACTCTTTCTGTAACAAGCTGGCTGTCATAGTTAATGATCGTTCGAGTTTTCAATTAAATATTTTATTTAACTTTTACTTGTGAAGAACATAAGTTTAATTTCACTATTTTGTTTTAAGTATGTTCCATTGCTTTTTGTATTAATGTCGATAGTAATTCGTATTATAAAATAAAAGCTATAAAAATCTGTAACCTTAATCATGACTTTTTATCAATAATTTTGGTATTCTTCTAGATCTTTTTTTTTCTTTTTCTTTTTTTTAAATTTTCGTTTGGGATATGTTTAATATCCGTTCGAAATTTTTATCACTTTTGCAGTTTTTTTGAAAAACATTTTTAAAATATTTTTTTTAAAAAAAATTGATTAAATATAGAAAAGAATTTTATGGAAAAATTAGTATCACAAGTAATAAATAAATATTTTGAATTTTATTATGATGTGACTTTATCTAATTAATTCATTATTTTACGTCAAACGGTTCAGCTTACAGAATGTCAACACACACATCACCCCCATCTTTGCTATAAGTATCGGTAAAGATGATTCTTTATAATAATAATTATGATTATTGTAAAATTAAATTTTATGAAAGTGAAGTTATATTCCTTCGTGAAATAATTAAATTGAAGTTTTTAATTTGCCAGGTTTTTTTTAATTTGTAAGGTTATTTTTTTAATTCAAGGAGATAAATTTGGTAACTATACAAGGAAGAAAATTAGAGAAAGAAATAAAAGTATATTTTTCTCTGTTCAATCTATAGTTCAAGAAATGGACAGAACATTTATAAAATGACTTTAATTTATTAAAATATGCTATCTTTCATCCTGATATTATTTTAATTTCACTAAATGCTACAAATAATAATAATACAAATACACTAATAATATAAATAAAAATAATAATATAAACCCTTAAATAAATTTTTGAACATTATAAGCAATTACTCTTTTTATAAATATTATTTTATTATATTATTAGAAAAATGGAATGATTATATTTCGTATAAATAAGAAAACACAAACAAAAATCAAGCCATAACAGCAGCAAAATAGCTGCAGAAAATATTAGATTTAATTTAAAAATAATTAAAAGCCACCAATATTAATTTTAACATTACACATATCACCATCATAAATTTCGTATTCTAATCAACTATTTGCAATAACGTCAATATCGACATATATTCTTGAAATTTTCCTCTTTGTTTTTTATAACTAAAACAGTATTACCAAGAAGACATTTAATATATGGATATGAAATGTATCAACAAATATTATATTTTATTTACAAAATATTCACCTATTACAAAAAAAAAGATCGAAATAATTTCTAAAGTTATAATCAATCAGAATTTTAATTTTAGAATTTTTGTGATTTTTAAAAGGCAGGTAAAGGTGTGTAAATATTTATAAGCTGAAAAAGAAAATTCTAGACTTAAAATCTTTCTAGGATTTATACAATGAATTCGATTAGTTAAAAACAAATATTCTCAGATTTTTTTATTTATTTTTTTCTGATTTAGGGATTTCAACTAGTTATGAAATTTATAAACTAACTAAATAAGAATTTTTGAAAAGTTATTCTGGTAGCCATTTTCGTGTAATTGTTCTCTTTTGTTCTTCTTATTCTTTTCATAACAAACAGAAATAAAATTAATAACTTTAAAACTCAAATTATATGAAAAACTTTTTTAAATAAAATGATTTAGTGTTTTTAATAGCTTTACTAATATATTTTTAAAGCATTTTTGACAATATTTATAAATATTTAATGCATATTTGTGCAGGAATTTTAGAGAGCAAGCTATATATTTATAAATGTAATAGTTACGTGGCATTTATGAAATCATGTTATCCGAAAGAGAGAAAAAATACGTATTACGTGTTGGCGAAATTTTATGACAGTTCTCAGATGTATTGGCTTGTTTTCATAACAGAATAATGGAGATGTTAAGTGCATGCTAACAAGATGTTGTCAATATTTAGCTAAAAGCCCTCGTGTTATTGGATAGTTTGTCGGGGATTACTGAAATGGTTTGCAAATATTGTAAGCATCGCAATGTTTAATTTCTTATTTGTCACAGCATGCGACTGTTCATGTTACGACTAAAATGTTTTCATGCTTAACATCTAATAAAAGCTTAAAACAAACATGTCTTTGGCACGGAGATAAACTTCAGATTTCTTTTAGATATTCAGCAATAATTTAATTATATAATAAAATAATTCATTGTAATTTATTGTATAAAATTTACCATTATAATAAAAAACAATTTTTTAAAATTGCTTTTGCTAAATTATAATGATTTTTTTTCATTTAATGTGATAAGTTCAATGACATTAACATATTTTTTTATTTAATTTGATTTGTTTTAGATTTGTAGTTGGTTCGTTGTTCAATTTGTAAAATATTAGTGTTTTAAAATCTTCTAAACCTTCGTGTTCTTAACGACATGACATTATTTTAACGTTTTCAGAACTTGATTATCAATTAATCAAATTAAATTTTGATTCAATAAAAATGGCAAAACTTGGTTGCAAATTTGGAAAAAAATAATCAAATTATTCATTAATATTTATAATGTGAAATTAAAATATTCCAAAAACTAAAAAATTGAAAATCCTTTTAAGATTTTAAAAATATATATTTTAGTCCCATAACAAAAGTGTACTTTAAAAAACTGTTTAATACATTTTGTTTTCAAAAATACTTAAATGGAGGTTTGTTACATTTTAATTTTCATGGAAGTTTTCTTCTAAAATTAAGCAGATGTAATATTTGTGTTGAAATTGAATATTTTCTTACCTTCCTCCAGATTTTATAATTTTGTGAAATATCAATTCTGAAAGAACAAATAAGATTATGCCAAATGGAATAGAAACCTTTCGAAAGCATTCGT
Organism: Argiope argentata; assembly: GCA_026289955.1. Taxonomy (NCBI): domain Eukaryota; kingdom Metazoa; phylum Arthropoda; class Arachnida; order Araneae; family Araneidae; genus Argiope; species Argiope argentata. The sequence continues at coordinate 1,697,957 of JAOUZG010008117.1, read as the reverse complement.
TCACCTGCGAACAAAATTTGTGTTGATATATTTTCAACAACTATCTTTGTGAAAAGAAATAATCTGACACAATTATAGTGTTTTGTTCTTAATTTTAATGTTTCCAGAAAGTAATTATTCCAGTATTTCAAAAGATTTTCAACAATATTTTGGGTTTTTATTCCGAAATATTATTTTATTTTTCCATTATTTGAAGACATCCTTTAAATTATAAATATTAAGGGGAAAAAATTTTGTTTGCTGTATTTTTAATTTAAATTTTCGTCAATACTTTCCTTTTTTTATTATTTCTTTTTCCTGTTTCATAAAACCTAAAGAAACTTCAAGAGACTTTAACTGATTATCTGGTTCTTTCTAAATATGTAAATTTAAAATTTGTTTGATGATTGTAGGCTTTTAAAAAAGATATTACTTTTTTTCGGACTGATCCATCTTTTTGAGGTTGTTCTGTTTTTTTGTATGAGCTCTCCAGCAGGAAAATCTACATTATGGGTTTTCATGAGCAATCAGAAACTTCCGGACATCTTTACGTATCTTCCCGAATTTCTCCAGATAAACCCCCGATTAACTGCTTTTAAATTTAGATAAATACAAAATATACTTTTATCTACAATCTTCAATAAAGATCCATCACAAAAACATTAGATTAGTGACAAAAAAATTGAGATTTTCTCGTTTTACAAGAAGTTTTTGAAGTTTACAGCATTGGCTGTATTTGGTGAGGGATAAATTTTAAAATTTTCTAGATAGACACCCTCACATATTTTCTTCTATGTAGCACAAATATACAGGAAAACACAATTTTTTTTGCTTTGCAATTTCTCAGTTAAATGATGCAAAGCTTAATGAATATAAGATAAATATATAAGTTACATATATTATAATATATTTATATTACAAGAAATTATATTAAAATTTAAAATAAATTCTAAAAATATTGGAGGAAATATTCACTCTCTTAATAAATGAATTTTAAGTGAACCTGTGCAAAATATAATATATTTTCTTTCATAAATTCCAATACCAGATTCCTAAAGTGTAAAAACTCAAGCAGCTGATACGAAAATTCCAGTTGAATGTCATTAATATTCAGAAGAAAAAAAACCAGCACTTCAGTCAGTTGAATTCAACTGCCTATTGGGAGAAGCTAAAGAACGAAGGACCTTCCGTAAATTGACATGCTCAAATTTGGTTGTTGCATCGAATTGTATAAAGAATTAGAAATAATATTTATAAGTTTCTGAATAAAATATCTCGTCTGAATTGCAAAAGATTAAGTACCATAAAATAAAAAAACATTATGTTGTTTAATATTATTTGAACAAACATAAAACTTTTAACATCCTATTACGAGGTTTACAATATAATTTAAAAAACTAAAGACAATTTGTTTTTTGTTCATCCGGCAGATGTATCCACTACAAATACAAAGTAGAGCCACCTTTTGTTGCAAAATCGTCTGCTACTTTATGAGGATGATTAACCATTCTGAAAGGCGTGTTCTTTCTAAAGAGGCGTAAATTTTTAATATGGTTGTTAAGATAGTGGATTGGTTTGCTTTCGTCAGTTTTAAAGTTATGAATAATTAAATTACTTTCTTTGACCGATAAAGAGTTGAATTTTCGTTCCTTTTCTTTAACACAGTAATGTTTTTGGTTTGACATTTTGTTCCTGTAAATACATAAGGCGATAATGGGGAAACAGGATAGGGTATAAATGATGCTAGCAGATCAGATGAATCAGAGGCAAAATATCATTTTTCTAAATTTCTAATGAACGTTTTTATCATGTGAGAACATGACGTTTTCGTTAGGGTTTTTTGAATAATTGAAACTAGAAATCGCGCAGGCAATAAACAAAGCATAAATGGCAATATTCATCAACATCTTTTAATATCATATATTTTTTACCTGCTTTTACTAGTATTGTATTATTATTGTTTATGCTTCTGTGAAAGCAGATGCGTTTTTAAAATGTTGACTTGCTTTTACAAGTATTGCTTTATTCAATTCCTACTATTAGCTCACACTCACCCTATATATATCTTGTTCACATTTTCAATCGTTAATAAAATTCTTTTCATTCATCCAATTAAGTTTAAGTAAATTTTTTTTAAACTTGTAGTGGATGTCAATTGATGTTATTACAGTTTTTCAAATATTAATTCATAAATTAAAACTCACTTTCTCGCCAAAAATTTTCATTTTCCCACCGCCAAACAAGTAACGAATTTAGTTTGTTTTTCTCGGACACTAATGAGGTAAGGCTTAAAATGCTTTCGGTTGATTATTTTAAACGATTATCTTTATTATCATAATGTCTGATACGTTTAAAACTAAGCATTGTTAGTTAATCGATTTTTCCGATTAATTTTGAAGTACTTTCGAATTAAAATGAAACAGAATAAAGGAAATTAGAAATTTCTAATTTGTATTGCGTTTCATAGCTGTTACATGACATCATAGATATTATTTTATCTCAAAATCGGTCGAAGCAAATAACGACTTAAAAACTCACATGATAATTTGAAATTGGCAATCTTAAATTTCATTATTTTATTATTATCATTATTATTATTTGTTTTTTGCAGCCATGTTGACTTCACAATGATGACACTGATGCATCTTTGCCATCATTTCAGCTGTATCCGGAGATAGTATAATAGCTCTTTCTTCATATATATATTTATCTATTGAAAAACTTCAATTAAAATTATGATTATGATTGAAATTTTCCTTCTGTTCCTTGAATTAAAATTTAATTTAATTCAAATGAAAACTTATAATAATAATATGTATTTATTTTTAAAAACCATTCAGTCGCAAAATACATCTTATAATTCGACATTCAGCCCCAAAACATTATTTGCACTTGAATTCATTTCCTGATGGTCTAAAAGGTGAACTCACCTCACACACAAATATCTGCATAATAAACACTGCAAGTGCGTAGTATTTTCTAGATTTAAAAATATCACGAAGTGTGTCAACATTTCCTGAACATTCTTAATTTACAGCTGTCTCTCGTTAAAGATAGAGTCTCAATAGAAAGCAGCTGAAAAACGTTAAACAAAACATGTTTTTATGCCAAAAATAAATGAAAAAAAACTGCGTAATTATTGAAATAATTAGTAAAAATAAGAATATAATCGTTTTGTTAAAATTGAGATTATTAAAAATGTTTTAAATTTTCTAAGGAAAGAATCATGATGATCATTAATTAGGAATGCTGTGTTTTAAATCGTTTCTTTAATGAATGGAATAACACATCTATTTTAAGAAATCCTTAAAACTTCTCCATTAAATAATGAAATCTTATGTTAGCTTAGTTTTAAAAAGTTAATATAAGCTTTTATGTTAGCTTATTAAAGTTTAGATTCAATTATAAAGCTTGTATATGCTTATGAGTGTGTGTGTGTGTGTGTTTTAAAAAAATTCTATTAATCCTATAATTACATTCAAGAGACAAACTGTTGCCAATACATAGCACTAGAACAAGTAATCGTGATGATACATTCAATGGATAAACACAGTTTGTAGGAAACTCAAGTTTTAGAGAGTTTGTAAGATCTTTTGCTACTATATGGGTAATTATGCTCGTAATAATAATTCAGAGAGCTATATCAAAGAATTTCGGTTGATAATCTTGAATTACTCTTCTTCCACCAGAAATCACAACCGTAAGCTTAGATAATTTAAGCAGTTTAAAAACAATTGTAACTTTGGAAGAAGGCAATTGTAAAAAAGAAAAAGAAAAAATGGCCTTTCAGAAGCAAACTTTTTAAAATTCTTTTTCACCAAAGATTTTTTGGAACGAACAGTGGAATTTTTCATGCTAATTAAAGCTAATTAAGTATGCTAATTAAACTTTAAATTAATCAGATATAAAAGTTTTAATGTTGCTTATATGAAAACAAATTTTAATAGTGTAAGGATAACCAATTGAAAGTTTGTTTTTTTAATTTTAGTGGATTTCCTAACTATTATTTGATGTCACACGGTAAGAGAACTTCGAACTTTTATTACCACCCTAAGAAGACAAGATGCATGCTTGCAGACGTCGTTTCTAAACTGTCATATATTTTTTTGAAGCATATGAAATCTAGATGGCTGTCAAAACATATTCAGTTTGCAAACATTGATAATGGTAAATATTTCAACAACTTTTATCTTAAAAAATTACATTAAAGATGTTTAACATGCTGGAAAGATATTCAAACAACTTAACGACTTATTTAAGTCTAAAATATCTGGATGTTTTTTAAGCTTGTATTAAGAAATTATGTGCAAGATGGTTCCTAGCACGCGAGTCCTTCGTTGTTGATTTTTTTGAACCTCATCCATAAACAGCCAGCCATCTGGTCAAATAATAGTGATCTAAGAGATATACAATGCCAGTGACCAATAGGAATTATTTTGGGAATATTATGTTTTCAGCTGATTTTCTTGTCGACGTAAAATCTGTTGATGTGGTATTCAAAACGTTGGCTATTGAAATGATTCATAAGAAATACGTTAGAAATTTATTCATCCTATTTCGTGATGAGAATTTTTATTCAGTCTGCAACATGGCACACAAGCATGACGGAAGTTCATACCTCTGAACTATGTGTTTACGTCATAAAAGTGTTAGAATAGTATAATAATTAAAAATAAATATGTTTATGATCATGTTACTCGCATCTAGTTTCTGAAAATTCCTGCCAGATAGATAAGAAAATACTTTGGGTTAAATTTGTTTATATGGTATAACTTTATTTCCCTCGTGTGACTTCATGAGCAAACCGATATATAGATATATTTAAAAGTAGTGATAGAAACTATCAGGGTTTATCAAGATTTTAAATTAGCTTTCAGAAGAGTTTGTCTGATTTAATATTCTGTCTTTATGACGAAATGATGGCTTTTCGAGGGTTTTCTTTGATTTTCGTGATGTTGAGCGTGATGAATATCTATCAATTGGCAAGACATAAAATAAAGAATATTATTTAACAGTTCTTCGATGTTTGCGAAGAGAAATTTTGATCAAAAGACTTGAATTGTGGCGAGATATTAAACATGCTTTCATTTTTCATCATCCAATTTCATTCGTAAAGTTTACGAACTATTAAACTAATTGCGGAGCAATTTTCACATTCACCTGATATAGCACTTTAGAACTTCTTATTTTCATGTTGGAAACTTTCTTTTTGTTGTCATCTTTTAAAATCTGTTGATGCAACGACACACATACACACACACACTCACCACCACCACCAACATCAACAGCAATAACAAATAAGTGCCGTGAACTTAAGAGGAGTTTCTCGAAAACAATGCAGAAGTATATTTTGTGGATTATTAAGAGACTTGGAAAGTAGAAAAACAAACCTGTGCATTATCAAGCCGCAACATTTTAAATTAGCTACTGGTTTTAAAATAAGTGCAGGCTATTAATCGGGGGAGGAGGTTTTGGGGGGGAGGGGGAGGCGTTGTCTCGTGATTACAAAACGAAAAAAAAATTATTCACGAATATTCATTTTAAAAAATTGGTGAAATTGAAGCAGGAACTCAGAGCTATTAGAAGTCGTTGGAAAATAAATGAAACAGAGGTCTCGTGATTAAAGCTAGGCGATGACGGAACTTCATCATTACGATATATTGTCCAACGCGTATCGATATTTTTCGATGTATCATTATAAAAATTATTTATTTACAGCTATTATAAGTTATAAATAGCCTCTGGTAATATATTGACTGATCAGAAAGACTCCAAATAAAAGGAAGTTTCAATTTATATAATAAAAATATTTATCTACTTTTGAATAAAAATAGGTAGAAAATAATTGTGTTAAAAACCCTTTAATAAATTGTGTTAATTAACCAAAGTTATGTTTGCATGTTACAATTTATAACGTTGCATTTCAAAAAAGTATTTTCACTTATTAGAATATGATAGTATTTACAGAAATATTAAAAAATATTCTATATATTCTATATACAGTAGCAAAAATAAAATCTAACCAATGCAATGAATATGGATATATGGATTTTTCATTTAAAATGAATTTATATTATTGCACCAGTTTATTCTTTTAATATTCAATTTTTGTCAAGATCTTAACCAATTAATGATATAATTTTGGTAGAAAAGCTGTTTCATTTATACATCAGAAAAAAAAGAGCCAGCTCCTTAATGTACATGAAAAAGAAAGAAATATAAAATGAATGAAAAAGGGGATATTTTTTCGATGTTTATACTGGTTTCTAAGAGCAATTAATTGATTATTTGTAAAATGTAATTAACACTTTACAAAATGCAATTAACATTTTACAAATCAGCAAAAATCAATGCTGAAGTACAGTGAGATGGATTATTGGATTTACATTTCGTTTTTAAGCTGTTTGAAGATGTTTAGGGTGTAATATAGTTTAGTTGGATTAATGGCCCTTTAAGAACTTGGCCAGTGGGTATAATAACGTTTATAAACCAAGTTCAAAGATAAATGTAAGTCCATTGAACTTTGCTTTCATTTTGATACACGAGGCCTAATTTAAGAGCTTCGACAATTTGAACCATGATCAAATGATTAATCGGGACCACACCAGCAAGCCGTACAAGTCGACTGGAGGATATTTGTTGGATGATGCCTAATTCAACATATTATATGCCAGTATACATTACAAACCATCAAAGAATTCTTTTCTAAAATGCGAGATTCAATGTTCTCTTTTCTACAAGCACCATGCCATTTAGATGTCAAAACGAAAAGAGCGGAATTAGTTTTATGCAAATGAGCTTCAAATAGTCAAGTAGAAAAAAAATATTTGTACAATTTTGATTGGCTATAAGATATTCGAGATATTTTATAAAAGACTAATCTTGTCATGTTTCTTTCTGTTTTTTATGTTACATCTTAGTTTACTTGATATGTTTACGGGAATGTTCCCTATGTAATTGTCTTAATATATGCAGCAGCATGTTAAATTATTGAACCTGTTATTGTGACTGCCTTCCTTTTTATTGGTGAGCTCTTTTTAAACGTTGTATTAGTTTCATGTGTTAAGAACTCTTTAGTAAATGACTGTTTCCGTTTACCATTGTTTGGATGTTTTAATATTTGAATTAGTTAGCTGGCTTCAAACTCTTAACAAGAAATTCCTTTTTCATATTCAATATTTATATATTAGCTTCGTTCATTGTTTATAGGAACCAACAAGTATTTTCTTTAATTATTTAAATCTTTAATTTGACATAATCTGCTATCGCTAATGTGCATTGTGAAGAATAGCGCAATATTTCTAAAGGCACAAAAGACTTGTTAAGTTAAGCAACAGAAACCAAAAGGCTTGGTAGTTTATAGAATGATCTCTGACTTTACGTAGCTTATGATCACGAAACTTCAAGCATTCCCCCCAGTTAGGTTCTTGGCTTCTAAAACATTTTTCACGAACTCAATCCTCATTGGGAATTGAATCGGGATTTAGATTATTGCAATGCATGAATACTCCACGTTTTGAAAATCTAAAGCATTTATAAAAGAATTTTAACTTTAGATAGATAAATCTTCGAGCTGGTTTAGCTTTCAAATTTTTAACTAATAAATACCTTGGAGGAGATTCCTTTGGTTGGGCATATAATCTCGTAACACAAATTGTATTAGTCTTGCGTTTAATTTTTACTCCGGTTGTAGGCATCAATGAAAAGCGGGTGTCATTATTCTGTACATTAAAATATTAAGTATCACCAAACAGATGCAGATACAGAACAAATGGAAAGTTTCAACTTTTTTTTGGTAAAGTAATTGGATGTATCGCTTATATACACAGGGCTGTTGACATCTTTGACAAAATAAGGGGCACACTAAACTATGACTACCTGTTTTTTTGTATAAGTTGCCAATTAAAAAGGCTGAGTATATAAACAATACTGTGTAACATATCGACCCTTTTGTTAAAGATTGACTAATAACGAGCGTTTTATCTAACGCGGCTTTTTGAACCTTTATGGGTTACAATTGCTGAATTTTATTTGAATTCTGGAATGACGTATTCCGGCAAACCATCTACGTCGGTCTGTTTTTGATACTTTGAATACACACCTTCGAAATCTGAAGAAAGAACTAAGCAAACTTTTACCTTAAACATTTCCTTGATTCGTTAACAGCGGTATTATATTAACTTCACTAACTCCTTAAACTTGAGGATTATCGAGAAGGACAGTATAAAAAAACTTAACTCGTGAAATTATGCTTTCCTAGTAGTTCAGCTACTAGAGACGGATGCTGTTTTTAAGAAATTAAAAGAAAGTTTCAGCTCGTTTTTCATTTGAGCCGAGAACTATTTCCATAAACGGAACTTTTCAGTAATGCAAACGTTGTTCGGTCGGTTCGAAATATAGTTATTACGTTAGAATTCAAATACAATATTCTCATAACATGTGATCATATTTCTGGCCCCAAATATCATTTTGGATTATTGAATACTCTGATTAATCGAATAACCGCAGGAAATCCACGAAGAATAAATTGTGTAGTATTCAGTTAGTGAAAAGCTATTAAAATAAAAGCGAACGATTCCGAAAGCTCTAGCAGATGTTTTTAGTTTGTATTATGACAACATTCATAAACAAACGATTTTAATTGGAATAACATTTAGTAAGAATAGCAAAAGGACTAACGTTATCTCTTCATAGTTAGCTTCAGAAATAATAAATTGAAGGTGGTATTAACAGTAACTATACTTCCAATCATAAAACAATTTGAATTCTTTTACGCATATTCCACTGTAAAATCGTTTCATTTATTGCAAAATTGTCTTAGTAAACGTGCGATTCAAAAAGAAAATCGTTAACTAGCAAAGGGTTACCAAGAAAATTATGCGGTTTGCTTTTTGGGGTTAATAAATTGGTGACGAACTCGGAGACGCACTAAAATAGATTAAACAAAAATAAAAGGGTTCGTTTTTATCTTTCAGAGAAGCTGAATGCTTCCGAAACACCAATATCAACACACAATTCGCGAATTTAAGCAGAAATTTCTAGACAATCTTTAATGATTAATCTGACCAAGTTTATAGCGTAAAAATATTGTATAAATCTTTGAATTTCTTACAGGAACTTAAAGTCTCCCTGCTACTGCTGTGCTTGGATTTAAAAGGAGTTAGACCGTCTTCATCGAAGTCCATATCGGGTGCAACCCAACCATGAAAACGAGACATTCGAAACAATACTCCCTGTCATCTCTTGCTGGAGGAAGCTACTCGAACTGCTTGCCAAGGTGAGAAACTAATGAGCAGATGGCTTTTTCGTTGCATTTAGAGTTGAGTGATTAGGTTTAAAGTAACTGGTTATTTGTAAGAATTTTGCACATTTTATAATGAATTTTAGTACTAGAAAGTTCAATTTTTAACATTCCGATCTGGAAATAAACGGCCTTAAATATATATCTCAACCTTTAATTGACTTAAACCTTTAATTTACAATGCAACCTGAAGTGTGGTTAATTGCGTTTGTTACGGTACAGCACTTCTGAATGTCACGATTTATTTTTACTATTTATATGTAAAGTAACATAATGAAATAAAGCTTAGTTTTTACTGCATCCTATTGATATGAATCTAAAAGCAAATGACATCACAAACTATAACAAATTGAAAGTTAAATTGTTTGCTGATATAACGATGTAATACACGATTTCATGAAAGATTCATCTGGTATGATTAAAAGACAAAATAAACGATTCTACCTCATTCTAAACCGAATATACGTACATGGTCCGAATATAATTTCATGAATCAATCGTAATACTTCTGTTTGCTCCGATCGCTCCACTAGCATGGTCCTGACAATGATACTAGCATTTTTGAGTGTTCCGTGATAGTTGTTTGTCTCAAAATTAAGACATGAAAGCACAAAAATGTTGAGCCATTTTCTCGAGGGTTGGCTTATTTTTTGCAATTCATTTCAAAGCAGTAGAGTAAACTTAAAAAGGTCTATGCGTTTAAAACAAATTTCAACTACTTCTCGGTAGGCGTATATAAAACTTAGCGAAAGAAAATTAAATAATTGCGGTTTAAGCTTGAATTTTCAATGGAATAAAATCACGCGAATTTTGAAGAATACAGACAAGATTTATTGGAAAGAAATATCCATTTGTACTTCGCAATCATTTCCGGTTTTTGAAAGATCTTGCCGTTTTGATTCCGATCTTGTTTCGAGTTGGATGCTCCTTTTCTTTAAGCTTATTTTGTGCAATTCACAAAAATTGAATGTTAACTTGCTAGCATCTAATTAAATATTAATTTCAGGTTAAATCCGTTCGAGTGCGAACAACTACTGCGTGAAAGTATGCTGCAGATGGATGGATGCAGTTTCATCCTCGGAGCTGTCAAATGCTCTGTTCGATTAGAGCTCAAGATTTCTACGGTAAGTTTTAAGATACTGAACTAATCTAGCTAATCAAGAGTAGAAATCTGTTCACTTGCCAACTTCTGATGCTTAATGTTTAATCGCCATATTGAGCTAGAACTGGCCATCAGTAATAACTCAACTATTAAGCTATAACCATTAAACATAATCATTCAGGATTTATGTAATTAAGGTGATGGAAGCTCGCTTTTATTGGGAATGGCTCTATCTAATGTCTTTTATTGACTGATAAAGCAGTTTAATGCAAGTGAAAATAGTGGTTGAAGCGTATCGTGAGCGTTTCGGGCCTGCTTGTAATGCAGTTTTACAAAGATGCCGTATTTCAACGGACACGGAAGAAACGTCGAACTATACATTTGAGTTTAGTTCTAGATACATTCATATGTATACATAAATCGCAATAAAACTTTATGCGGACGCGTCTTCTAGAAATTTAACGCCAACTGTTTAATTTATAAATGGTTAAGTATATAATAAAGCAATTGAAAGAAGCTCTCATTGAAACACAATCGGATTAAATGCCTGATAAATTTAGTCGAGTCGGCTTGTTTTCATAGTTCAGTCTTGTCGGTTATTCATGACTGTTGCAGATTGCAAGGGGTAAGATTTCTATTGTGCATAGAAAAGCGTTAATGCTGCGAAATCGCCAAATCCAACTTTAATTTAAAATTGGGTAAACAAATTCCTTCATATTAAATCTTGATTAAGATGCATCCATTTTTCCAAGAACGTGGCATTTCGTCAGTTTCTCGTAACGAAACAAATTCATTCAATCGAATTACAATACTGTCAGTTAATGACGGGTTTAATTACAAGGAATCAATTTCCAATGCTTTAGGTAATCGCTTTTGAAGGGCAGTAATTGATTAGTTGACTTATTCCTGGGGTTGGATAATTCGTTGATCATGAACCTGAACCGATACCAACAAAGAACATTTAATCGGTAATAAATTTCCAACTACTTGTCTCTTAATTCGAATCTAATACTGGCTAAAATTGTAAACATTGCTTCAAATTGATGTTATTGAGCTGATTTCCAATATGAAATCAAAGAATTGTTTACTTCGTTTGGTGCAGCAAATACATAAGTGATCAAAAAGTTCAGTCTAGATGCGTCACTGAACAGAATTGGGAAGGAAAAGCAACATAAATATCAAATGCTAACAGCCGCCGAACAAAATCCTAAAATCGCAAAATAGTAAAACCTAATATCTGTCGTACCGTTTCGATTTTGCCAACTCGATTTCACAACACAATTGCTAATGATCGTTAATTTATCAAATGAATGGCACATTTATTTTTAATTATAATAGATAACATTTATTTTAAATTATCTAATTTAAGATAACGTTTTACTTAACATGTGGAAATGAAGCTTGCGGGTGGGTGTTTTGTCGGTTACTCATATTTTCTTTTTCTATGCTTAGAACGGCATGCTTCTACCGTTCTTGCTAGCATTTATGATAGACCCTGATCCATTTTCAAAATGACTCGTTAAACTTTAGTTACGTTCGTTGTATTCATTAAATTCTATTTTCAGGACTCCCTGTATTCTTGGAGAATGAAGGCCTTGATCCGGATTTACTTTAATCTCCACGAAGGCGAGAACCCTGCCAGTTCTTCGAAGCTCTACAATCAGCCAATCATCTGGATGGTAAATACTGAAGTGACCTTGTATACTTGGATGATTTTGGAGATCGCAACACAGTGCAAATTGATAAATTAAGAACAGCATAAACTCGCATGTTTACTCATCGGCTTTATCTATAAAAAAACTATCAAGATATACTGTCATCTAAAATTAACTTTAATTGAACCGCTAGAAATCTATTTAAAACTATGCAGGGGAACTTCAATGCATCTAATAGTACTCTCGAATTAATTTAACTCTAAATTTAAACTTTATGCCTTTAATTTTGAATCGCTTCAAATGGAATGGACATAAAAAAATCTCCGAAGCTATGAACTCGAATTAACTAGGAGCTAGTGATACAGCATACCCAAGCCGCGTCGTACGATGTCCTAATCTAAATAACTATAGGATGCTACAATCAGTCCATCTAGTAAAAACCTCTCCTGAAAATTTTCCTAGCATTTAATATAGACGTCATATTCATAGATCCACAAAATCCGTTGTTGGTTGTGTCGCCGATTCAGTTTTAATTTACATACTAGCTTAAATGTATCGATATGCTTAAGATAATAGCCTCCAATAATACTCGTTGGGTAGTTTCAGTCTTTAGACTTCAGATTAACATTTGATTATGCTTGGCTTTAAGACTCTTAGTCTTTTAATACTAAACTTTTGACCCCGAATTATTTGGAAATAGTCTATCAAATTATCTTAGTTACAGAAACTAGTACAGTAAACTTTCAGATAGGTAAAACTCGAAATTTAAAATTGCATGATCTTAAAGCTTAGTACCTCGGCTACGTTTAATCTAGCTCTTTAAAGCAAAATGCTTTGTTAAACAGTTCTAGAATCGCTATTCTTGGAGAAGCAAACCTAACGCACAAAACCGTAGGATTTGGATGAACATTCCTTAATTTGAATCTTTGTTATCTATCGTTACAAATACCAATATTAAAAGTGGATATTGTTCTTAACTGGTTCATAATGGATGGAACGATTGAATAAGTCTTGGGAAAGGGGTGTGGATTAGAGGATAGCGCCTTAACATACTGGTCCCTGTTTACTTTTCATTTAGGCTGTTTGGGACCGGCGGTCTACATGGAAAGTATCGGTCCCCAGGGAACCAGTATTTAACGCGTTAGCGAATTGGGTTGTTAGCGAATTTGAATATAGAAAGGGCAGTGAGTGATCATCAAGTTTTATGCGTTAAAAAGGATGGTAATTGTTTCGAATGACTGAATACTAACATGATGTGAGAAAGATTTGGACCAGTCAAGTTCAATTTATACTTCAAATATTGGTATCGGGAGTAGGATTGTTCAGGGTAGACTTAAATTATTACGCTGACATTCGGCATTGGCAAATGTCTTTTTTTTCCTTAAATGCGGAAAGATAATGAAACGTTATCGCAATTTTATACCTTTCGCAAAGAATTTATGTTCTGTAGAAAATCTTGGATCGTGTTCTTTAAAATGCTAGGTACCAGGATTTAATTTCAATCCCTAGTCTATTAGTACAACATTCGCAAAACTCCTTAAATACGGCTTTTTAGATTGAAATTCGAAATATGTTGGCAATGGCATTTTGATCGGTAGACATTCCCTTAATACTCTTCCCGTTTCAAATTTCGGAATTCTTTTGGACTAATGATAATTTCTAAAAAATAGCTATTTAATATTATGAGGAAATTTAATAACGGAAATTCAAATTATAACGCATCGGTTATTTCATTAAATTTCTTCTGTATTTTAAATATAAACTGCTTGATTTAGAGCGAATTTTGTTGAGCCTTGACTTTTACTCGGGGGATTTTAGAGAACTTCGTAAAAGAAAGGTTACAATATTTTCAATATGCAACCCTTTGGGAAATCTTGTAGGCCTGAGGTACTTCAGAATTTCTGAACTAAGATTTAAACCGGAATAATAAATAAGGTATCTAATCAAATGGCTACCCTACCTTCCCTTTTTATAATTTACTTCGTCTTGATTTTCCATTTCCTCAAGACTATACGAACCAAATAATTAGACAAATATTTAATTCGGAGATAAACGGCAAGTACTGGAATTTAGAATAACTGCTTTAATAACAAAACTGAAGGTTTAAATTTTGAATTAGGCACTAGTTTAACTTTAGCAAGACATTCGTCTGTAACTGGAGCCTTTTTAACTATCGTTAATTTTGTCCTTGCAACCGTCCATTTCATTTGAATCTAAAATTTCGGTTAATTGCCGGGTTTAATTTCTCGGGAATTATATAATATCCATAATTAAATTTCCATAATTTTTTAAAATTTAATATGCACAAGAACTTTTGTAGTCGCATAACTAAAATTTATCTTATGCCAGTTTCTTATATACAGATAGTCTTAAGTTGTATAATTAAATATTAAAACGTATTGTAAAATTCAATGTTCATTGAATCGTTGAAGATTGAAATTCCCTTGCTATTTCAACCGCTAGAAAGTAACTTAACTTTAAAATACTTTAGAATTTGTAAACTTCCTATATGGTTTGCAATTTAAGAATACTTTCAAATGTGGTAGCTTAAATATTGTTTTCTAATGGCTGTATTTAATTTGAAATTTGTTATAAAATAGCATTGTCTGAAAACACATATAGAGTACAGTCTTAGTAATTGTAGTACTTTCTGTATTAAATCCTATTGAATTCTACGATTAGACTTATTTTTAGGTTGGATGGTGTATGACCCAGGCAGATAGCGTAACATTTTCCTACTGGTGAATTTTTATTTAAATAAAATATTGAATTTCTTAAATGTTGCTAATCTATCAGAAGTCTAAATTATTTGAATTGAAGTTTCAATTTGCACTCTCATATTTAGGAGATCGTATTCGTTTTCGCAATTAAATCATTGAGAATAAATTTTAATTCTTTAAAGAATTCATTAATCGTAGTAAGATCAATCATTCACTCGTCAAAGTGCTATTCGTCTTCCAATTTCATGGCAAAAGAAGTCTCGAAAATAAATTTTAAAAATCGAATATATGAAGCATTTTGAATAGTTCCTCCATTGTGGTTCTGTTTAAAAATTGACTCGTAAATGGATGCAAACCTTGAAATCGAATACGAAGGAAGTTCTGGATTAATTTAAAATCAGTCCAACTGAAGTAATTATTGATTGCTTTCAGTTCCTGTAATTAAAAATGCGTGCGATTAACCTTGCCCAGAACTGTCGATTACCAATTATTAGCGAGCTAATATTTAAAGATCACTGAAATTTCCATCGCACTGAACAATACGGATATCATTTAAATAATTCTTCATAATCCAATATCTTCAGCTTTAATTTTTAAATTATGTTCAAAATGTAAATTTAGTACAGATTAAAAGTACTGAAAGGTCGTGTTACTGGCTTCAAAGTTTTAATTGCTTAGTCACTTTCATAAAATATCCGCCTATAATGAGTATTTAACCCTGTAGCTATTAAACCAAAGAATGTGAAGCGATCTGATCCAATCAACCCAGTTTTAAATTTAAAATGTGTAAACCAGACAAGTCCTGTATCCCATTCATTGATTTCGAATGTTGTAAACTATTATGATTAAATTTAATCTTGGCATTTATTTGATATCTCGTTCTATTTTGGTAATTTATTGTTAGTTTGATTTTTTTTTTAAAAATATATATGGAGCATTTTGGATACCAAATCGTTTCATATTTATTTTTTCGTATTTAAATACCTAAGCCACAGAATTAATTGCAGACTTAAATAAAAATTCAGTTATTCGATGCGCGTGTCAGACACGTCATTGTATGCGAAGTGGTTAAGACTTCGAATTTAAATTGGTAGAATACCGTAAGCTGACTCGTTTCCCCTTTTAGATGCAGGTGGTTTTTAGCTAAGCCGGCTAGCTAACAAACCGTCAATTTTTTCAATCGAAGCATTTTGATCATGATGCCTGGCCAACATCGGATCAAAATGCATCAAACAAGACGAATTGTTGCAGTCGGTAGTTTCGGCAGACGCTTGAAATAGTCTAAAAAATATTGCCTTTAATTTTATAGTAATTATCGGAGAATATCATTAATTTTAATGTCGATGCAACTGCTGATTTTAAAACTTCGTTCCGAATTAAATCCAAAATCTATCGATTTTAAAAGTTGTTGCATACCCTTCAAATAGCAGTATTGTCGAACAATTGATACTCGATAATAACTGACGGAACTTGTCTGGTTAATATTTACGAGATGAAAGCCTTAAAATTAAGGTATATTTAAACGATATGAAAATAGTAAATTTTTTTCAGTAATTATATTTTTCTGCCGTAATTTGCATTGGGTAAGACATTCTATGAACACATTTTGAGACCGATCCAATAATTTCAAGCTTCATTCGGTACTCAAACCGTAGCTTTATCCCAAAATGGTCAGATTTCTCACACTTCCACTAGCTATAATGCATCCTTTTAATTTTCAAATTTGTTTGCAACTATTGGCTAATCTCGTTTAACACAACTAGCAGTTTCTATTGTGGAAGATTAAATTGTTAAAATTTAAAATCGTCCCTAGTTTAGCAGATGAGATTTCCTAACGAATTTGAACGTCTTTAAAAATCGAATCTTTTCGAAAGAATTCATTTCGCTGCTTAAAGGTACAATTCGGTTTTGCAATTTGAATTGATACTAAAATAAACGCTTGCGTAAGCATTGAGACTTGTACAGCATCGAACGTAAAGAAAAGGCAAATATTTTAAATTGGGTTCATGCAAGGAATCCCTTATTGACTAAATTTCGAAGTAATCGGTCTAACTACTATTGAAGTCAAAATTTGAAAGACGCCAACAAAGCATTCGCCTTAATTATTTAGGGATTTTGAAAAATGGTATTAAATTTAGAAGTGTGCGATTTTCCCTATAGGTTTGATTTAAGATTTAAATGTTCTCCGTGTTTAGGGCTTTATTACATGAAGGAAGATTGCCGGTGGCTGTGCTAGCCAGTCAACTGACAGTCTTCTGAATTCCTGACGGTATTTCTGAACTCGATGCCTGATCACCATCGAAGTCAAAATACCGTGGCTTAAAATTGAGGGCAAATAACTTCCCAAACCCTCTTATGTTAGTTTTATTGAATTCAGTAGAATCTATTAGCAATTCTTAATTGTAATTGAAATTTAGATGGCAGTTTAACACTCAATAGGGAAATTTAATGTTCTAGTGGCGTCTTAAATTCGGATTAAATCTGTATATAAAATTAGGAATTCTCGAAGCGGCTGGTTAGTTGTTCAAATAGATTGTATAAAAACCGCTTTTCTAATGAAACGTTCTTTAAAGCATAATAAAACCAACTTCCCTTAAAATAGGAATTCAGTATTAATTTCTAAATAGCCTTAACTATGGGGAATTGAGGCAAAGAAACTTTTATTTGAACACCTTGTGACTCGGGTTTAAGTTGTAACTAAATTACGGCTTAGCATGCATGTATTGCATCTTAATCCAAGTTAATTTTGTCAAATCGCTCTTCGTATCTTGTTGTGCTTAGAACCCAAACGTGATCCTCTACTTAACCATAGAAATCATTCATCTTTGAAGACTATAATCTGCAATGAACTCGCTTTTTATCCAAATTTTAGTGCATTTGTCCAGTTTTCAATCGATCCCCAAATTTAATTAAAGCAAATTCCTTCAAATATAGACAATTGCTTTCCTTAAATAAGCAAATTAATCTTTAATTCTGATTATAATCCTGTTTAAATCAGTTGGGGTGGGGTTAGGAATCCGTCTGTCTTTAATTGAAGCTATAATTTAAAAGATTAGCATCCCCTTTGATTCTCAAAGCAATAGCAGTTCTCAATGGCGTTAAGTTGAATCGTTTCGAGAAATCTTTTGCCATAGTAAAAAATTTGTTTGTACGAGAACAGATAGGATAAGCGAAGATTTTCCCTTTACGAAATGCATCATCCAACCTTTCAATTCTATTAAGTTAAACTAAGGTATTTCTAAATTTTTGAGCATATATTTTTAAAATAAGGTTGTAAATTTTGTTCAATATAAGTTTAATCGCTGGAAGTGCGAGTAATATAAATAGACCTTTTGTACGAGAAATGTAGAATTGGTTCCATTTTTCTAGAATGCTCATGTTGCAGGTTTCAATTTGCCAATTTCATTGCGTAGGGTTGCGAGCAGAATTGCACTTTAGTTGTATTTTTATGTGCTGAAATGTGTAAAATAACCTTCTGTAAAGAAATGGGGCTCGAATGAATATCTATGCCATGCATTTATTTAATGAATGTTATTAATATAAAATTCAAAAATTCTTTTGGAACAAAGTTAAACTTTGTATCTTATGTGAAACTATTCGAATTGAATGGGGAAAGTAAATCTCAAACTGTGTACTGTACTGAATTTTAGTTTTTAATATCAGAGTTTTGCAAACTTAGATTTGGTGCACGATTTCTGTCACTTCTGCTTAATGTCATTGTGTTCAAATCGGATGACGTATAAGGTCTTGTAAAATTCATATCTATTTAAATACATTTCTATGTACCTAATAGAAAGGTAGTTTGGTTGTTTATTTATAAATTGCAATTTTCTTACTTCAGATCTATTTATAAACTGTTATCTTGTATAAAATGTGCACTGATAATTTTTTATTTTTACTGTTAAATAAGCAGATATTATAAACTAATACAGTTTTATGTCCTTGAGTTGCCTATCATAGATTATTCATTAACTGTGACAATATTTCCTGTATCCTCTCCCTACTTTCCATTAGTAAAAATTACTTAACTAAAGGTTTTTAAATTTATCAATGTTATTTTGATACGAGCTGTAAATTGATCATATTGGGATTTTCGAAAGTGACAAATCTTGAAGGGTCTTGCTAATAAAATGTCAAATTCGAGCTGTGCTATCTTGTATATATCAAGTTATTTAAAATCGTGAGACCGAATTATACGTTAAAATGGATTTTTTTTCTGCTATTCAATTGTTTTTTTTGTTAAATAACTACTTGTGGTCAATTCTATACTTATAGCTTTTATTATTCATAAACTTTAGCATTCTATACTGTAATATTCATTTTTGCTGTTAGATGTTAGACAAGAAACGCAACACTTTAAACTTGATTTAGGTTTCATTGAAACTTATTTGGAATGTAATTACTCAAATCCTGTTGTAAACGAAAGAACTTTGTGGCTTGTGTAACTACTTATTTGAAATAAGGCATGTTTTAATAAACTAGTTTCTTCTTAATTTGGGTGTTCTTATTTGCTCTATTTTCTTATTCTTTGCTAGTAAATGCAGGAATACATCTTCTATTGTAGAAATTCCAGAACTTATACAAAATAAAGGACATAGTCTTGTATAAGATTTCAAAATTTAACTTATTTTAAATGTCGAATAGGACTCTAAACCATTTTTAAGATATTTATGATAAGAAAGCATAGTTGAAAATGAAATTTGTTATTGTATACTGGTGCTTGAAGTTTCGCATGATTTAAACAAATCGACTCTATTTCTTGAGGGTTATTCACGCTTGGAAGTCGATGAGGTATGTTTTTGGTCATCTGGTCTGGAGATATAGTGGAGATAATATTTTAGGCGACTACATTGTATCTTAACTTCTGAATTCCCGAAACACTCTCATTTAAAAGGTAATGTTACTCTAATTATTCTTTAATGAAAGGAATCATAATCTTAACGATTCAATCTCCCTGTTTAAATTTTCCTTTAAAATTTTCAGATTTAAAGGAATATTTTCCCTCTAAGCTTGCTTGGTTTTGTTTCGTAATTTTTAAACTTCCAGTGACTTAATTTGTTTCCAAGCAAAATTTACTAATGTTGTGCTAGAGTTTGTTCAGGCCCTGTTAGGACGTGGTCTTGCCCCTAAAAGACTTCACATGAAGTATTTAAGGTAAGGACCTTTTAGATGTTAGAATGCTAGTTCTTATATTAGTCATTTTTTTTTTCACAATGGCAGAACATTAATTAGCGGTAATTTAAAGTGGAAATGGTCGGCCGAAATGATTCAGTCACCGGGTTTGAAAACTCGCTCAGTTTTTAAATGCCCTAGATGGAGTTGACGACCATTAATGACGTATCTAGGATTCGTATGTATTGATATGAAACGCTTTCAAAATCGGCGCAGCGACTGTCATTGGTCAAAATATGTTTCTCTTGTAGAATACAGCTTTTATTCTGGAAATGGGAATGAAGAGTCAGGTGACCATTGATAATCTGTCCTGGTCGAGAACTTTTATACGACAGTTTTCGAAATCGGTAAAGTGGTTACGGTTGGAAGTTAGACTCAGTATTTTTTTGTAGAAAATACGGTATTTTTCTGTAGTTCAATAAAGATCGCTCACCCTTCATTTTCGAATTCTCAAAATGGAAAGGGGTGAACAGAGGTCGATCATTGATAATGGTCCGCTTTCTTATGGAATTCTCGAAATTGTTTCTGTGATTAGGGTTGACAAACTACCAGGTTTTTTTCATACTGAACGTATACTAAAGGGATGGTTAGAAATTTCTCTTAACATTGAAAAGTACTCGTTCTTTGATGTATAAAGTTACGAAATGTCAAATGGTAAGAAATAGAATTAATAAAATAGGCTTAATGTCTGGTTATTTGATTTTTCTCTAGCGGTTTCCAAATGCTTTTAGATCTTAAATAAATAGTATCGGCAAAGAAGGAAAAGGAGAAATAAATATTAGCACCAATTTGTTAGAAACTTCGTGCTTAAATATCAATTATCAAATTTCTATGTTTAAACTCTTTGAGCATCTGTAAAAACATGCTCTATAAAATCGAAATTTTTTTCTAAACTTTTCCAACTATTTCAAAATGTATGCCATAAGCGACTGATTTGACAATTTCTTTTTATAACTGTTCACTTGTTTGAAAAAACGGTGCATAAGTGGACATGGAAAACAAAGACGTTTGAGCTGAACAATGATAATCTGCATCTTTTAAAGTGACAGCTTTTAAAATAGTGAATCTGAACTGAGCTAAGATGTCTGATTTTACTTTCCTTGTAACTTTACTATTGGAAGTGTGTATTTGGCACATGACGTCAGTTAACTTGTAAATTATAACGCTAATAGAATTTCGGAAATAGCTTTTTCTAAATTTAAGAGGAAAACTTTATCTTTAATATTCCTGTCTAAGGAAGGCCTCTCAAATAATCGAAACATATTTTGAACTAATAGAATTATAGCCGCTTATTACAAATTGCTTAATATCTGCTTGAAGTGTTGTGAAATTCGTATATGTATTTCAAAATTTAATACTTCTAAAAACAAATTAAGTTAATGATTAATTTTTACGTTTATTTATTATTTAATCTCCAGAACTTATGTATGATTAAAATATTGTTTAAGTATGATTAAAATTATTTCGCTAGCTTTTTAAAAAAATTCATGCATTTCCGTTTATTAAAGAAAGACCGTTTATTGTATAGATTTAAAATGAAACAATTTTAATTATACTGTTGGCAAAAGTATTTATAAAGTGAAAGATTAAGTGTTTAGTTATAAAATGAATTCAATCAATCAGCATACTAAGATGACGAGTCGAAAGAAATTTATTACAACACTAAATTTTTATACAGGTAAAAAATATTTTACAAGTATTTGGTAGGAATGAAAGAAAAATATTTTACAGGTATTTCGTAGAAATGAAAGAAAAAAAAAGCTTCGACAGCGTGGAATCTGATAATAGATTCAGGAATGTGGAAGAATTCACCATAAAAAAACGTCTGCGTTTATTGGTTTGCACCTGGCACTGTCACTCGCAAGATGGAGGAATTCCAGTGGGTGGGCAAAGGAATACACGAAACGTTTCCATGGCAAACAAGAGTGCGCTGCGGAGAAAAACACACATGAGACGTAAGAATCGGGCACGTAGCAATTAAACTATTTTCGGAAACATTTAATGTTAGTTTCCTAAAATAGTTTATTATATTTAATGTGCATTTAAGTTTTTTTATTAAGGTTATAACATTCTCGTTCAAGATTAAAGCTGAACTTGAAAACTTCTAGGAATTATATAAAAGTGTAAAGTGACAGTTACGAGAAATAAATTTGAAATCCTAATGTGCGATTTTTATTATTTGAAGCTCATTTAGAGGTTAGTTAACATAAAATTTTGTACATTTTAGAAATAATAAATGGAAGCATTTCCGTTTATTCAAGTAACACTGTCTATTGTATGGATTTAAAATGAAACAATTTGGATTCTGTGGCATTCTGAAAGTAAATAATTCATATCCTGACTAAGTTTGAAAAATCCATTGTTTCGGGTATCGCATCCTGTAGCATAATATTGTACAATATTGGGCTTTTTTATATATTAAACAATATTTCACAATATTAAGCAATATTGTGAATATTGGCCAATATTGTATAATATTTGTGTATTACTAGGGGTAGTGTTAATGGAACTCATTAATAGTCATTATTGTATAATCAAAAAGAATTATTAGACATCTTTCTTAAAACTTATTTGAACTCAGATGATTTAGAATAGGTTATGTTCGAATCGGAATTTCAAAGAAAAAAAATTACTCTTTAAACTGTTTTCACAAGGATATTTTTAGTAGGATTACTAGAATATATATTACTACTATAGAAATGCTTAGATATTTTTGTTTTTAACCATATTTTTAAATGCGGCTCTTTAACGTAAGTTATTTAATTTGCGATTATCATCTCTTTTTACAGCTAGCAATAAGCATCTATTCTGATAATTGGATGAAGGCCGTGTGCGTTTCAGTTTTTCAGGGAATTTCCCCCTGAAATTGCTGAATATTTCAGATTCAGCAAAGAGTTATAAAATTTGTTCTTAGGTTAGATTATAAATGAAGATTATAACTGAGTTACAATTCAATTGTTATTGAGCTTTTAAAAAAAGGTTAAAATTTAATCTTTTATTTATTTTTTAATTTATACAATTTTAAAAACTTATATTTTGCAGTATAATTTATTTGCTTATGACTTAGAGACGGTTAAGTTTTAAATTTGTATTATTAAATTCAGTAATTGAAAAAAAATTATCATGCTCTCTATAATTTAATAAGAGACATAAAACGAAATTTTTCCTGTCTCGAAAATTGATACTCATCACACATTTTCTTTTAACGACCTTATTTGCTAATTACACCAAGAAAAATGTCAAGGAAATTCAAATAATGAACTCGGAAGAAAATCTTATTATTACTGAGCCGACTTCGATATCGAGCCCAATAAATTTCTGATTGAAATGAGTGGTGCGAAAGTTATTTAAATGTATTTTATATACATAAAAAATATTTACTATAGATTTTTTTTTTTACCTTAGACGATAGAGGAAGACGATGAAATTTGATATCCTATTTCCTAGTACTGGGGCTTGTAAGCAGCAGCGGCGCCACCTGCTGGGGCAGCCTGGTACCTCTGGGGTTGGGGCACCCAGTTGACGGCAATGGGGTTGGCGTACAATTCGATGTCAGCGGGGCTCTTGCTTTCGGTTCCGGGTTCGTTGGTTTTCACCTGAAACAATCGTACAAATGGAAGATTATTGATTCGATCAGGTAAAATAAGGTATTAATACAATCACGAAAAATATCATTTTCTCTTTCAGGAAGACTAATTATTGAAATTATCGATTGCTTTATGTAAACATTTAAATGATGCGTTTATTTGAACATTAGTCTAGAAAGAGATTCATACTATTACTATTTATTTTAATTTTAATTTTTTTATATATTTCTATTGTGTTTCAAAATTCTTAAAAGGCTTAATATCTTCAGCTTATTGAACTATAGCTGAAGTAATTAGTATGAGGATTTGAATGCAACCATTTACTTATGTTTTTGCCATTTGTTTTTCTCGTCCAAATCTGATATAGTTTTATGTATTTATTAGTAACATCCATTTAGAATAAATTTTTATTTTGTATTTATCATATAGAATTCTGTATTATCTGTATTTATCATATAGAATTCTGTATTTATCATATAGAATTAAATTAACTAAAGCGAGCTCTCCAAAGGATCGATCATTGCCTTTTCATTGGAAGTTGTTCTTTAAATTTCACATGATTTCTCGTTCTGAAATGGCGATTTGTGATAAGTCAAATTTAATTTATTTGTAAGTAAATGAATAGCAAGAGAATGATAAGCGAATGATGACCATTTTGCGCATACATCAAGGCAATAAATATATTATTATTACATGAACTTCTGTACTTAATTATTATATACGATAAAATTGATATCGATACATAAAAAACATATAACAAAAGTATTTTAAATGTAAAATTTTGTCCTACACATATTAATAAATATACGTTTTAAATCCCTTTGAATCAAATGCAAAACATATTAAGAATTCAATTTTTCCTTCTGTTTCTGCGTAATCATAACGCAAAACGAAATGAGTTAGACTATTAAAATCGTATGCAATCCCTACAATAAAATTATAAATATGCTCAAACTGATAAATCTTTCAGCCTGTTTATAGTGCATCTAAAAGCATGTGAAGATAAAAATTTCTCGAGTTAGATAGCTAAAATTGGATATATAGTTTTATAACTAGAGTAGTCAATCATTAAATTTCAGTTCACCAATCAACCCATCAACTAGTTGCCTTTCAATCCTCATCAACTAATACAGTTATCTTTTTTCGATTTATCATTTTTTTAGTGTTTGTGTGCGAATATAAACTCTATTACTTGGAAAGGCAACAAGAACCAATATTGTCGAACTGCAGCAGATCTTATATTTAATCTATGAACTGAAGTAGGGTGAAAATTTGATGCACAACTCGTTTTTAGTAAATGATAGCATTAAACACCAAAGTCAATAAACATTTCTACTAGTTAATCAAGCGTGTAAACACGCATAGATTCTTTGGATTCAAATCTTTCTTAATATGCATCTTAAGTTTTCGCTTGTATGGTCCTCCAAACAAATAAATGGAACAGCTCTTCTGGAATTCTATTCACAGTACTGTTTATCTTGTAAGCCTTCTTAAATTGGCTGACTTGTATTCTCGACTATGGGAAAAAGTGTATCAAAGTAGCTTACCACCAATTGTTATTTATAAATTACTCTTGCTATTATTTTTTTTTACTTATATTTCAACGCTGCAGAACGAAATTGCATCAGTGCTCACCTGAGCTCTGTATCCGTGCTCGTCAGCGACGTATTCGACGATTCGTTCGATTCCCTGGGCATCCTTGTATCCGTAGCTTCCCTGGACTCGGCCGTTGGAGTCGCCGCTTTCCTTTCGGTAGGCGGTATTGCCGTACTCGTCATTGCTGTCGTACCCGAACTGGTAAGGCTGGGGAGGGTACTGCAAGGGAAAGTCACAGTTACATTTACATCTAATAACAAAAATATTATATGAATACCTATTTGACAGTGACTGGATTTAATTAAATAATTTAGTATCCGAGACCGTTCTCAGAAGATAATTCATTAAATGGGTTTCTTAAAAAAATTATTTCCTCATTATTAATGCAAAATACCTTTTGCTCTATGTTTAATAAAGATTTGATAACCAAAATTTTGATTTGGAAGAAGAGACTAATGAAATTTTCTTGTATACCCCCCCAGTACAATAGTTGGATTCTTTTTGGTAGAATCTGTAAATTTAGGAATATTAAGTTCTATATGAAATGCCTCTAAAGATTTATGAAATTAACGTTTATGACAAGTGTAGAGAATGATTATCTTTACTGCAATAAAATATTTGTTTTTGAGCTTTTGCTTAGCATATATTAGAAATACACATATGAAACAAAAATATATGAATTAAAAGCTGAGGATATTTTGAAAATCCAAAGAGCTTCTTTTTCCTTCTAAAATCGAGCATAAAGTTTTAAAAATTCTATTTTAAAGGTTTATCAATTCAGAATTTCATAGATAGCTTAAGAAATATATTACCTAAGTAAGAAAGTAAGTTTAGATACTTATATAAGCTAAATATAGATTAAGAAATATATTAAAGTAAGAATTAAACTGTATTTATGTTCTACTAATAAATTGATGTTCAACTTATAAATGACATAAAATTTTCATTTTTTTTATTGTGAAGCATTAAAACAATTATTCGTTACAAAAGATTTTTACTTATTTTGCAGTTCAAAAATTATATAAAACGTTGGGACATTTTTATAACAAATTTTTAAACATTAAAAATTTGTGAAAGCAGTTATTAAATATATAAACAGCAATAAAAAATAATTATTCAAATATGTAAATATACGTAAGTTACCAAAAGGTGAACATAGAAACAAAATTGAATCAACCTGTTTAAGAAAATTGCTGCGCAAAAATTAATAGAGCTGAATTGAAAGAATTATTCGATATTTTCACCAAAAAAATCTATTTTTCATTCTAATCATTAACTTAAAAGCTTCTTCTATTTTAATTACAAAAGTTTTATATTTTACCATAGGATTTTACAACAAATGTATTGACCATTTCAGTAATGGATAAAAACTTTTTTTCTTCGAATAACTTTTGTTTTCTAAATTGATGATTATTTTTGACTCATTAATATTATAAATTTTCAGTACGTTTGATAAAAATAATCCATTAACGATTTACTACATCAGAATTCCTTTTTTAAAGTACGGATATCCTTTAAAGATTACGGTAACTATTGGATCTTAGATTAAAGGAACCACGAGTTATTTCAGATTTTTTTAAATATGGAATATTTCCGAATTTTCACAATTATAAATATATTTATATAAAATATTACTGCTGACTTAATGCTTTATTTTAATTATTACATTTTATGAAATTTGCACTATTGTTCTCTCTTACTAGGTGCTATATAAAAGATAAAAAAATTAAAGTGCATCTGATTTCAGATAGCTTCAAATCAATTCGTAAAATCAAATATAACATTCTTCCTTAAAATATAAAAATGTTTCAATTATGTCTACGCATGAAAGTAACAGCTGTATGGCATTTCTAATCACTAAATATTCTAAATCTATAGACCTACCGTAGATTTTCCTTAGAAAATATCTTCAACAATTTAATTGTTAGAAATTTTTAGGTGATAAGCAATACTTGGCCCGCTTTGGAGTGCTGTTCGAAAAAATTTCGAGAATAGTTTTTATATACAATGTTTTAATATCAGAATGGAGCGATTGATTATAGGCACATACCTTGATCTCATCAGGCTTTGCGTAGCCTGGTGCGGCATACTGTGCCACGGAGACGGCAACCACAGCAAAAAGAACAGCGACCTAAAAGAGAAAGTCTTAATTAATTGGAAGCAGTTAGGTTAAATGAACTTTCTTAAATGATCTTTAGCAATATTTATAATATCAGTATAACGATTTCAATCGGTTCCTTTTATTTTTGAAATTATCCTAATATATTAAATATAATATTGTGCGCAATTGTTTTTATTGATATAACTGCTTTATTGCTGCTTGCTTTTATGCATATAAAAAAGACTGAAATACAATATTTGAGTTAAACGTTTTCAATCAAGAAATATGTATTTCAAATAGGATATTGGCAATTCTTTAAATTTTTATATATTAATATTTCGTTGTATGAATTGTATATTTTTATATCTACCATCATAACGGAATCATTTTTAACTAAATACTTGAATACTATTAATATACTAAAAAATATTTAAAGTATAATCATATATTTGCACTTTCCTAAAAGCATTACAGGATTGAGATATTGAAGCAACTCGAAAGATGGCAGCACAACATACCAGGTGATGCAGAATGAAATCTTGAGACATTTTTATATCCTGGTTTTTGATAGAATTTAAATGCGGATTCATGAGAATTTTTTAAAGATTTTATCGAAACAAAGAAGGTAAAGTTATATTGATTTTAGAAAAATCTTAATAATGAGATCGTTTTTGAAATACTTTTGAATTTTAGTGTCTGGTCTGTCTATTCAAAGATCCTTTTCAGTGCTTATTTTTTGAACATAATTTTGTCAAATCCTATTTCATCCAATCTAATGATATAGATTTACTAACATAGATTTTGTAAGCAGTTGTTCACTATTTTACGATCCAGAATAATTTGAGTTGCTTTAACTTTATTAGGGTTGTAAATATATTTTGCTGAAAACAAATATTAGAGGCATCAAAATAAAACAAATGTTACAGAATAAAGGACGCAATAAGAATTATGGTAAAAAAATATACAAAATAAATTTCTTAACATATATTAAACAACTTTTAATACAACCTGCAAGAATAAGCAATTTATAAATATTTTTTTGAGTAATAAAAATAATAATTTTAAGAAGATTTTAATTTTTTTCTTTTTTAATATTCTAAATTACTTTTCAAAAATCTCTTTTAATCATATTTGATAATTTTCAAAATGCATGCATTTTACAGTTTTTGTATACTTTAGATCAAAAACAAATATAGAAAAATTCTGAATTGATCGCTGATTCTTTTAAATATATGCTACCTTTATCATTGATGTTTAAGCAGTACATCAATTAGTGAAAAATTAAATTAGTTAATATTTTTTATTTTAATTTTTTCTATAAAAAACAAAGTGTAATTTACATAGATAGATTTTACTTTAATTCTTTTCATTTTGAATAATGACTTGCAAACTGTTGTTGACAGTTAAGAACATAATTCTTAATTCCATTCCCTGAAAAGAAGTAATCAATTTAAAGTGGGAAGTGCTGACAAGCGGCAACTTTTTAAAAGTTGATTTAATTAATCACTGTAAAAGGTATGAAAGTGTCATTTTATTTAACATATTATAATAAATCTTCTGAACACTGGATTATATATAATGATGAAAACGACAAACTTATTTTCAATTTTTTTTTGTTTTGTTCATAGAATGAAATAGAAATAATAATAATTTTGTTAATAGAATGAAATGTTTTATATAATATGATAACTACTTATTTCCTGCATTAATATTTTTATATTGAAAATATTAATATCAAATTTTGATTATTTTATGTGGTGTGATTCCATTTTATAATGCTTAATATATCTTAATTTATAGATTAATAGGCTATAGGCATATGAATAAATCATTGGATTCACAGGTTTTAAATAAGTATAAAGAGAAAGAAGATTGAACTGTTTCTTTAGAAAAAAAGTTTTTGTTTTAAATTCTGTAATGTTATGAAATTGCAGGGAAACTATTAGAGAGCTCAAAATTTTAAGGTTTCTTATCTTTGGAATTCAAATACATGTATAATATACATGTATAATATAATGATTTTTCCTTTTCGTCTGCACGGAAATTATTTGAATTATCTGTTCTGAATTGTAGACCCTCAATTCCTAACAGAATTCGTCAATGCCGATGAAGTGAAACTCAATTATTCTTAAATAACCAATTATCTTTCAGATTATTATTATTATTTCACTAGAATAGAAACATTCAGATATTGGAGTTTTAATTTTTCAAGCACATATTAAAATAACAAACATACATAAAAACCTGAAAATGATAAAAAAAATTTGCTATATAAAAATCGTTGAAATCTATCATGAATTTTGGGTTCTTTTTTTAAAATAAATGCTGAATACAATTTTTTAAAGTTGTGATTGAAAATGAAATTCATTAATATGTTTTATTTTAAAAAGTTAAATGAAAGTAAAAAGTATTTAAATGAATATTTTGCATGTATCAATTTACGTGCATCTAATTATAATAGTTATTTTTGATAAATAGATATTACTGCTTTCATAAACGAGCTTTTATTTTCAAAAAATATACATACGACGTATGATTTTATAGAATTGGTTTATATTTAGTATTACTAAAAATAAGTCAAAAATGTAAGCGATATCTCTTCAACAAATGCAAAAATGAATATTTATATCACAAACTAGAATAAAGCATAACATTTTCTTGTGTAATAAACAGACGATAAATCAAAATGTTTCAAATTCTTTTTATATCAAAATACAGAAAACTCATTAATCCAACGATACATCGGCGAACATGCATAAAAATTCTCACTGACAAAATTGAAAAGAGAAAAATGATAATTCAACGCACGTGAGAAACCTGTTTGTTTTGAGTGAGGAACTCGGAAAAGGCCGGTGATGTTTCTTGATTTAAACCTTATCTATATAATAATAACAGAGTTGAAAGTTGAATGTCATTTGTTTTGTCACATGAAAAAGAAAAACAATTTGCGGCTCAATAAATCATTTCATTGAACTTAGGGCTACACATTCTTATGAATAAACAAAAAACGTGCATTCTTCCGAGTTTTAACTTAGAAATAACTTACAATGTAGTTTTCTTATCGCATTATTATACTATAGAATATTATTTCTATGTGATTAAAGATAGTTTTATATCCTTAATTTTAATTATGAAATTATTTTAATGAATTTATTTTTGAAATATTTTATTTCGGTTACTGATAGTTAACAGTTACTTCAGATTTGTTTTTTAATGTTCCTTTGTCACTATATATTGAATAAAAATAGTTTTAAACATATTTATCACGAAAAGTTTATAAAATTTATTTTCTTGAAAATATTATAAGTATTTTACTGAAACCATATTGCTTAAGTCCTTTTTATGGTAAAGAAAATGGTATGGTATCTATCAAAACTTTCATGAAATTAAAATTGCAATTTTGTTAAATAGAAAATTTTAATTGAACTTTAAAGCGCATAGGAGGTTCGAATAAAAAAATCAAGAATACCTCCAATATTTTATAAATATTTCAACAAATAAATTATTAAAGTTTTGGTAAGACAAAATTGAAAAATGGGAAAGGAATATTTTAAAAACATGCACAAATTCTATCTGCATTAATTTTTTTAAAAAAAAGTGGCTTAAAAAAGTGAATGATTCTCTTCGACAGAATAAAAGGGTTTTTTGCCTATAATATATTAAATTTGTGAGAAGAAAGCTAACAAAATTATTTAATGTATCATTTCTATCGGTAATTTACAGTTTCATTTCAAATGCATCTAAATTACTCAGATTAAAATCTAATGAAAAATAATCATTGAAAGCACTTACATTTGCTATGCACGCAAGGGGAAAAAACAAAATATGAAAAAAATTAACTTAAAAATATAGCAAATTAATGAAGATAAAAAAAATCAATTACTTACTTAAAGGTAAAAATTTAAGAGCTCGTATTTGAAAAACATTCTACATTTCCTATTTGTCTTTAAAAATAACTACCAATGAGATTTATAGAAAGTTTTAGAAGTCGCTAATATTTTCAAAAAATTTGTGGTACATTATTCGACTCATAGGTAGAGAATTGCTATATTGTTTTTACAAATGAATATGTTTCTTTGATTCGGAGAGTCTTCGAAAGCTCTCTGTATAAAGGGATGAAAACTCTTCATTTTTGTCACTTGTTTGAGCAAGAAAATATATGCCTCTTTATTTCAGCTTTTATTTTTAAAAAATCTTTTAAACCAATAAATAAACTTCTTATTTGTTCTGTCTTTAAAAATAGACTGAATCATTTTTTAAATTAAAATTTAAAATATTAATGAAATAAGATTTCGAGAATCTCTTTTAGCTAAAAATATCTAAAATATCTCTTGGCTAAAAATATAGAGAAAAAAATGGCAATCAAATATCATTTTAGAAAATACAATTATAACTGCTATCAGAAGACTTTAAATTTACCTAAGAGGCTCCGTTATTTTTACTTCTGTTTAAAAAATTTTTTAACAAAAAGTAAATTTCTCATTTGCACTGTGTTTAAAATTTAATTGAATCAATATTTTCAATTAAAAGCTTGACAGAATTACTTGAAGATATAAATGAATCAGAAATAAGATTTTAGCAATCTCTTTTCACTAAAATTAATTAATGTAAATAGAAATAAAATGGAGAGCAAATATTATATTAGATATTACAGAAATATTAGAAAGTACATTTATAACTACTACCAGAAGACTCTAAATTTATTTATTTGATCAAAATTCCACTATTGATTGCTAAAGTAGTTAGATTTTTTCCAGTTTATCATGCCTATAAGCTACGAAGCCTTAACTGATTCTTCAGAAAGCGAAGCAAAAACTCTTCCCGAGAAACAACGGGGGAAGCAAGAGAACAAACATCCCTTACCTTAAAGTACATGATGAATTCTCGAGAGGAGGGTGGACCACAAGCTTCCAAGAATGTTCGGTGCTCTGCGAATGCTCGGAATGAAAGTGAGTGTTCTTTATATATGGATTTCTGAAGCGAGGGGAAAACAAAAAGATGGGGGCAGAAGCCTGTCCATCCGGCTAAACAGTAGGTCAGAAGGAACCCTGTTCTTGAAAACTAGTGTGTGGAGGCTACCCCACTTTCCGTCGTCTGCTCACCAGACGATCATTTGTTTTGTTGCCTTTTTCATTTTTGACTTTTGTTTGTTTATTTTTATTCTCTTCTTCTCTCTTTTGATTCTTTTATTATCATTAGCAGTCGGCTCTTCTTTTGGTTTTTTTCTGAAAAGGAAACGGGCTGGTTTTAGGTGGTAAGGGCGTGGGATTTTTTTTTATTAATGCGAACTTTCTGAGCTTTTTGGTTCGGTGTATTTCGAAATCTTGTCGTCACCACCTGAGGGCGAATTGGGCAGCAGTAATAATTTTATTTTTTGTCTTTGCCAGAGCATTTTTGTCCGGGTTTAATAGGTCAAGATGATGACATCGCGGTATTTTCTTACCACAGGTGTCTGGTCGAGTGGAAAATCTAACGGTTTTCCCTTTCTTTTTTGTCGTCTCACCTGGGGTCTGGTTAGTCGAAGGATTGCCCAAGATCCCCAGGTCATTATTGTGCTGCTGAAGGTCAAAAAAGTGCGGAAGAAGGCGTGGTAACCCTAAAATCTCGGGCCTAAGGGCCGAAAAATTGCATGTCTTCCTGGATTTATGCCACTTTGATTTCTTTTTTCTTAAGTACCCCCTACAGGGAGTAATTAACGATGTTCATCTGGTTTAACCTTAAGGCGTTTAATTGCAGGTGGTGAGAAATTTCACAAAGGGATGTAATTATAAGGTACAGATGATTGGCAATTTTGAGCAATAAATTTTGCAGATGATGGTATCAAGGACGTAAATCAACAAAGAACATAAAACATACACCAAGTCTTCAGGGTAAGAGGTCAGGGCAGATTAAAAAGATAACACATTTCAGAACATTAAATGTTCAGAAAATTCTAGCGCAGTTCATATTCTGAGATTCACTTGCTTAAAGATATAGAAACGTATCCTTGGCAATTATTCGAGTGGAAATTTATTAACTTGACTGGAATTTTCGTATGAATGGGTAGTAAATAATTTTGAAGTATTAATTATTTATTACAAGTGTGATTATTTTTTTGAAGCTAAAAGTATTGAATTCCAGCTTATAAATAGGAAAAAAAAATTATCTTGAAATTTTTAAAATGTGGAAATAAAAATTAGGAAATTTATTACATATTTATATGTTTATAAATCATCTAAAATTAAGGAAATAAATAAATTTTAAGATTCCTCTCAAATTTAAAAAAATACATTCTAAAATATTAAATGACAAAAAAAAATTCTAGAAATAATTTTCATGAATTCTTACAAATTCTTGGATAATAAATTTTGTAATTCTTTTGCCATTCTTGTGTAATTTAGATTCCTTTTATTGTCTAAGAATATTCTATTAAAATGTTATGTGCATAAAAATGCTTGTATTTGAAGAATTCGATAATGTTCATAGGAACTTTTTTTTATAAATAATTATATTTCAAACAATATTTTTCTCATTTTTGTAACATTTATTCAGACTTAACAAATAGTAAAAAAATCGCTTTCCAAATAAAATTATTATTTACAAAAAAAATATTTTCATATTTACGGTAACATAAGAATTTTTGCCCAAAATTTAATTTTTTTATTCTTAAACTCTTTACAAATGAATGAAGAAAATGGCTTTTCCTTCCATATATAAATCATTGACAAATTGAAGCAAAACTATAAGATAGGTCAAAATTCTTGAAAGTTACAAAAGTTTTAGAATAAAATCATAATTATTTAGGAGTTATTATTATTATTATTTTTAATTTTAAAAGGTGCATAACTTGATAACAGATCATCATTGCTCTTATGTTTTAATTCATATTCTGGACAGTATTATGAACTACATTTATGAAAAATTTCAGGTTGGTATTTTTAATAGTTATAATAATCGTTTTAGAAATATATATATATTTTTGAAAAAAATAGTTAATTTAAATTTTGGTTTAAAATGTTTTAAAAAATAATGGGAGAAAAGTGAGTTTTATTTTTGGCTTTTAATTTTCAATGAAGTTTCTTTAACAAATATGCATTTGGATCCGCTATGTAATTTCTATATCAGACATTGATATTTTTTTAATTCTTTTAATTTAAAAATGCTTGTTAAATTACTGGACATACTATTCTTCATTACTATTCGTCTTTTAAATGCTTTTTATGTGTTTATTGGCATAAAATATGGCATGATCAATAATTAATGATCATACAAATAAAGAGAATTTAGTGATTCAGAACTATTTAGATTTGTATTAAAGCCACTGAAACAAAAAAAAATAACGCTGAAATTGGTCTAAAATAATATCTAGAACATATTAAAAAATTGAAATAGGAAAACAGTAATTTTTAAATAACCTAAGCAAAAATAATGAAAATTTTTACATATAGTAATGTTTGCTACCCCATTTTTAGTTATTATTACATTAATTTATGAATTGTGATTAGAAAAAAAGGGGGAAAAACCAAACAACTTTAAAATAATAAAAAATCTGAAATATTAGTTTTTAGTCTAAATTTTTTACAATTATAAGAACTGAGCAATACAATTATTTTCAAGGTTAAATAATTGGTTATCGCTTTTTTTACAAAACCAGATAACCAATGATTGATAATCCAGTTAGTTTTAATTGAAAATTTCAAAATGAAATGTAATTTGCACCAGATTGGATGAAGTTAATCTACTTTTTTTTATGGAAATGCGTATTCTTTTATTTTGGCATTGATTTTAAGAATTATTTCATAGAAGTGAATATTTTCCTCTGTAAAGCTGAAATTTCATCATAACTTCCCATGCATATATTTTTATGGTACATTTGTCATGAATGCCCTTTATAAAAAAAAGAAATATTGAAATTATTTTTTAAAGGATAAGAAAAGAGCTTAAATTTATGTGAGGAAAAAATTCATAAATATTTGCAAACTGATATCTTTGAAAATTTTCAAGCATTAGAAAAAAATTGAGCATTAGAGTTTGAAGAATTTTTACATTTCAAACCTCCTCGAGTACGAAATACATTTGTCTGGAATTTTTTCTGTCTGTCGGTGAGCATGATTATATTAAAATATTTTAAATTAGACGATATAGACGATAAATTTTATAGGCAGTCTTTGCACCAAGTTTGCAAATTTCCATCAAATTTTAAAATTATTTCCATTTACAGGAAGTTTCTTTTATTGCATATGCATTTAATCGCGATAACCCAAATATTCAATGACTTAGATAACAATTTTTTTCAATTGTGAAACAAAAAGATAAGATATTTAAAATGGATATTTTTTTTCTGTATTCTTCTAAACACAAAATGCTCAAAATAAAATCAAAGCTGTCGTGGCTTTATTCTAAGACCACGAATTTTATGCTTGTACAAGAATAACACTTTTATTACGAAACCACCTGCGAGACAGTTTGAAGAAGACTTCCGCTGCAGTCGTATTTGATATTATATATATATATATATATATATATATATAAACTGGCTTTAGACGTTTTATTTATTTATTATATATTAATTTAATTTGTTTATTAATTTTTTATTTAATTAATTTGGATTTTTTTTTGTTGGATGACCCTTTCAATCTGGTTTCTACTATAAGAAAACACGAAATGTTAGATATTTAGTCATCAAAAAATAAATCTTCAGAAACGGATTTTCAGATCAACATAGCAAAATTATGGTTCTGTAATGACCTATTGGAAATCCATATTGATCACCAAAAATCTTATTTACATAAGAGAGAACAATGATTAGAAATAGCATAATCAAGAAAAAATTTATTTAAGAGTGCATCTTCTTAATTGAATTTATTTTAATCGTTTATAAATTTATTTTAATTGATTATTCAACGTAAGGTATGTTAAAAATTGTATTACGATGTGCCACATTCTTATGAAGACTAATCTTTAAAAAATGTACATTTTTTTAAAGATTTTTTTTTTGAAAAACAGTGTTCATAAAAAAAACTATAAAAAATGGTATCTTAAGTAATTTAAATTTTTTTTTTTGTATATAATAATAAAGTCAATCGTCTGTTCAAGCTTAAAGCGATTATAAACGAATATAATTGTATTTTTCAATTCAGAGTTTCAGCTCTGCTTAACATGGACATGGGACTTTCTTTGTGAACGTAATAGGATGTTAATGCAATATACACTCTCAATTTCTCTGATCACACTCCAATAAACAGCGTGTAAGTCGGCGTTTAATGTGGGAGTGTCCATTTTTTGTCCTTAAATCCTTCGATGAATAAAATTTAAGGCGTTTAATTTCATTCTTCGCTGTGATGGGATATCTGTATTCAGAAAAACTCAAACGTTAGTGAATCTGATTATTGTAAAAATAAGGCTCCTTATCATTCACAGCTCCATTTTATGTAGGAAAAATGTTTCAATCAAAAAATATTACCACGGCAAAAAATGATTTTAAATAAAAAATAAAATTTAATTTAAATAAATCTTATATAAAGTTAATTTAATTTTTAATCTTTTAATTAAAAATTAAAAAAAACTGAAAACTTAAAAATGTGTAAGATCA
Organism: Argiope argentata; assembly: GCA_026289955.1. Classification (NCBI taxonomy): domain Eukaryota; kingdom Metazoa; phylum Arthropoda; class Arachnida; order Araneae; family Araneidae; genus Argiope; species Argiope argentata. The sequence goes on along the minus strand of JAOUZG010008117.1, from coordinate 1,661,173 downwards.
ATAAATAATATAATTGTTAGGAAATAATAAATAATGAGAAATCAATAAATGTTTTTAAGTTCAATTATATCTTTAAACGCTGGAGGATTAGTTTAACTATAAGGTTTTTTTTTCGCTTTAATAACTTGATTGTAAATTTTCAGTTTCGGGATCTATAGTAGAAAGCTAATTCTACCAAATATTGTCATTGTCGATGTTAATATTCTACAACTGATAAACTGAAATATTAAGTACAACTTACTTTAGGCCATTATTCACGATACAATAGGATTACTCATGAGCACAGACTTCTCTACAAATGCTATTATCCAAACTTTTAACACTTTCGCAATTTCCTTTCTTCGTATGCATGATTTTACAGCGTTGATAATACTGGTTTATGTAAATCCACATTCTGAGTAGAAAAATCTTCTTAGGCATAAGGAGTTTTCTGCTCAAATCCGTTCTTTTAATTTGACCTCGGGTCACTGCAAGCTTATGAGGTCCGGCACAAAATAGCTGTGGTGTTGCATCAAAACGCGCATTAAATGCAACTGAATTAAACCAAAGTGCTTTTTAATGCAAATGGCGAAAAATATTTTAAAAAATTCAATTGAAGTTTTCATGACCCCGAATTTTTGAATGCGGCCACCACCCTAACCCAATCTTTAATTTCCAATCCCAGTTTAAGGTAGCGATCTATTATTTAGAATTCAGAATAAAAAATAATTTAGAACAGATAGATTATTTCCTGTTCTAGAATTTTCAAAAATCTCTAAGATATATTTCCAGCAAATGTTTCTTAACACTACATGTTTTCATTTTATAAAAGAATTGTGTTTTGTAATGTTTATTAAGAATTAATATCTACAACTGAGCTTGAGAAAGTTGTTCGTTTTGTGTTCTTACTGCGTTATAATATTTCTCCATTTGTATTCTTGTTCTTGATTATTAATAAACATTGGCAAGAATACAAATATATTAAGTTCTGTATCAAATATATTTTTATCTTACAATGAAAGAAACGAGAGAAAAATATTGAAAGTTACTTCATTTGGGATATGCAAAAAAATTTCTCTCATTCATTTTAATTTTTTAATATATAGAAGTTTTAAATTTTTTTAAAGATATTTGAGCTATTTATATTCTATACTAACAGCTTGTTGCATTCAATAGTTTCGCCGTAATGAAAGATTGTTAATTTGAATTCATATCTTGTGGTTATTGTTTATCCGTCTTTAAATATTGACCATAAATAAACAAGAATCAGGCTGCAACAAGGAAAATTATTTGAGTTTTACTTCATCAATAAAATATATTAATGTCAAATATGTAATTTTTTTAATTAATTAAAAATAGAAAAAATATAGACTTAGGAATTATAGACTTAATTGGGAAGACAATTTTTGGAATTTTAAGGTGAAAGAAAATCACTTTTGTGTAGTAATATTTTGAGAAATTATCTCGGAAACATGCCAAGATATCACTTATTTTTAAATTAATTTAAATTTCCAAAAAAATCTGAGATGCATATTTGCATTCTTTTAAGTTATATGTTTCAAATTCTGCAACTTCAAGAAAAACAATCTGGTCTATAGAGAACCAATAAACACATACCAAACTTACGTACATTTTTATTAGCGGTAGAGTTTCATATAAAAAAATTAAGTTACTTTAAACTAGCAATTTGACCATAATACAATATGCTTAAATTTCTGATTTATACTAATTGAAGTTTATTACTTACGTTTTGAAACATATTGTATAAATAAATCTTCATAAATTCTGATAAGAACGAGCATTTAATTAACACTATTATAGATTTTTGATCCGTGTGAAAACTGACCAAAATTGGTTACAAAAGTCTACAGTCTAATTAATTTTAAACATTTCCTTAGTAGAAGAATTATTTTTTCCGTAATCCTTATCAGTGAATAATAGCTTCCTTTTTCAATTATGCTAATAATAAAGAACAGCAATTTTTAATGAGTGCGACCCTGGAAAAGTCAGCTTTTCACGTTATCTAAATGAAAGCTTTTAGCTTCTTTTTTTCCGGTGACAAATGAAAAAGGATTGAATACTCGATTTTCATCCTTCGTGTGACCTTACGCATCATTCCTTAGATAGATCTCGTCCGCAAAACAATAAGAACCAATACACTGAAGAAAAACTAAATAAAAATATTCGACGAAATGTGGAATTACCGCAGTAAAACCTGAATTTATGAAAATATTTCTAGAATCTGTAATCAATTTTTGATTTGAAAAATATTTTTGTTTTTAACACTTATTAACTAAATTCCCCTAAAATGACCTAATTTTCTAATTTTCAGTCTGGGACACACTAAAATCTTGACAAGCATTCCAGATGGATAGTAGAAACAGATTAGCTAGTTGACTGATTATAAATCAAATATAAACAAAAAATAATAAATTTCATAAAAGCAGTGTTTAAAAATACATACTAGTGCACAATGAAGTTGAAGGTTCTTAATTTTAATTATTTTCTACTTTTTTTAGTTTTTATTTTAAGATACACTATTATGAATTGAAGGGAATGTTGCTGTAAAGTTTTTGTAGAATCCATTACCAGGTGAACGTATATCTGTGAAATTAACATTGAATTAAATCGTTCATTAAATGATGATTAAATTCTGAAAATATAAAGCTAGTTATATTGAAAATACAAAGAATTAAGGCAACTTGTTTTGAGCTGCTCAGAGCTCTACTATCCACAAAGAAAACACAGAAAAACAATTAAAGAATCCTGTGATCACCCGGGGTTATTGATAAGCACTAAAAGGTGTTGCCAAAGCGTGGGCAATTTCGTAATCAACTCACAATATTAAATTGTGTTTTAATCTAAAGTACTATTTAATATTAAAGTTTAAAAAAATTCAAAACTTTACCATTACAGAAAATGAGTATGCTATAGATTATATATCATTAATTTCATTCTTCATAATTTATATATTATGATGACCTATTTATTAATAATACACATGTTTTATTGATATTATATTTTCTGCTTATTTTATCAACATCAATAAATTTAAAAATACAACATATGCCAATGTCCTTTAAAATAAGCATATTTCATTTCTTTAAAATTTAGGAATTTCTCCTCTTCAGAAAGCATTTACTTTCTGTAAATAATGCCTTTTTGCCACGAAGTTTTATTTCTGAGAAATTTATGAATATCATGTTAAAGAATCATTGCATTTTTAAATTTAATTTCTATTTATACTGTATTCGATTCGTCATAAAACCTATTTTTTTCTTTCTTTTCTTATAATTTTGAAACCATTACAAATATATCAAACTTTTGCTACATAATTTTGACATTTAAAATAAAATTTAAAGGAATTCTGTATTTCTTTGTCTCTAAAAGTATGAACATTAAAATTTCTGATGCATAGATTCATGCTAATTAATTATAATTCAAAAGTTAGTTATTTGATATAAATCAGTCTGGACAGTCATTTAAAAGCAATATAACTTCTTTCATTCTATTACTTTCAATTGGCCTGTTACCCAAATTTTTATTAACATTTATATTTTACATAAGAGTAATATAAATTATTTGAAATTTATATTAAAATTATAAACATTTATATTAAATTGTGAGTAATTTGAAATTAAAAGAATCATTTGTCTATTACAAAGAACTCTTGAAGTTTTGTAGTATATTTAATTATCAAATACTGCTTCTATTCATTCGCTTTCTTTTATTTATTTAATGTAATTTTTATATTTGTATGTGTATTTTCAGAAAAACTAAATTATTTTCACCCCTAAATGTTATATCAACTCTCAGTTACATATGCAAACATTTTACAACAAACAGCTAAAAAATTTCTTTTTGTATTAAAATCATTATAAATCCTACAAATCTCTCTCTTGTATTTGAATATCTGATTGTGAGTCTGAAAATACTCATTTATATTCGTAGACTAAGATAATTTATATCGTAAATACTGATTTAATTCATTTTTTAAAGTACTTAGTATTATTGAAATATCATTATTCATTTTCATCAGTAGCACCAACTGATTAAGAAGCAAAAGTATTTCTTTACAGCATGCATTTTACTAATTTCTTTTTCAAATTTAGATTTATCGTCTGCTTATTTATTGCAGGTGTATGAAATCGTCTGCTAAATATATCGTTTTCTGGTTTTCAAAAACAAATATAGAATTTAAATATTTGTTAAGAATATGGAATATTACAAAAAATGTTTTTTAAACAACTGGAGTTCGGATTCATTTCATTGCTTACAAGATAATATTTACTGGTATATGAGGCAATAAAGCATGCTAGAAAAATATTTTCAAATTATTATTGCACGCTATTTCATTGAGTTGCGTTGTTCTATAAGCCTGTTGTTTATTGTTGATATAATCTCAGAAAGCGTTTCAAAACTACATAGTCTTTTCTCCTCTGTTTTATTCTGTCGATATCGTTTGTGAATTCTTGCCATAGCGGTTCTGGCAATGACATAAATATGAATCTCATTCATTCAGAACAAAGTAGAAGGCTGAGCATTCGTTTTTATTTTCAACTTAAAGCGCCACCTTTTTTTTTTTTTTTAAATTCATTTGGTGAGGTTGTGTTCTGAATGCATCAGATGCTTCGCTTGAACTTTAATTCAAATAAACAATGAAAATATATACATATAAAAATGAAAAATTCTAAACTAGTTGTCTGCATTCTTAGGGCACTTTTCTTGAGCCCATTCATAAACTTTTGAGATCATCTTGTTGGGTAATGCAGTTGGCTGTCAAAAGGTTGCATTTTTAAACAATGAATTGCATTTTTCGCAGTAGTTCACCTATAAAGCTCTCAGAATTTTACTGGACTGGCCTTTCTAAGTTAATCACTGTTCACTTTACATCCATTGTTGGAAGCAGCAATAAATAAATCTGAAAAAAAAGTTTAACACAAATGTGTATTATAATAAAATATGCTAAAAATGGTATTTATATTTTCTGAGGGAACGAAATTTTGTGACCACAGATTCTTAGAATTTTTATATCTAAATCCATTCTTTTCAAATTAGTTTTAACTGACATTCCATTATAAAAAATTGTTAAGGTTTAAATAATTATTATCAAAATATCTTTCTGATTTCTTTTACATTAAATTTTTACTAAATGGAAGGAAGTATAAGTAATAAAAATGCATTTTTCAAAACCTTCTATGAAAAGGTTATTTTAGGTATGTTCCAAATTTAAAAAATATGTTTAATTTGAGTAAACCTAAATATTATTGTAACTAATAGGAAGACATGAAATAAATGTTTATTGAGATTTGTATTTTATTTTGGTTTAATAAATGGGTACCTGATAGAAAGTTTTAAAAAATTAACTTTTAGGATCTCTGCCTGGTTGATGAATGAAAATATTTTTTAAAAAGTTACGGTGATGAAGGAGGCAGTTTTTCAATGTCTCTCAAAGTTTTATCTCCTTTTTTTCATTTGTGTTAACTTTAGCCACAAGATCCTCCCAGTACTTTTTTAAAAAATTTGTTAAACTTTTGATAAGTTAAAAACTCATTGCCTTCTTCAGTATTTTCTATTTCTACAGTCAGCTACAGTTACAAATACTTCCAATGATTATTGTTAAGTTGTCTTTTCCAGATTATGATTAACGATTAATTCTTCTTCTTCTCAATGTCAGAATTTTTTGCTTTTAAGTAATTATGCAAATTACTAATTGTTTTTCTTTCTCATATGTGATATATACAAAGAAAAAGTATTTGTAGTATTAGTATTTAGTTGTAAAAGTATTTTGATCTCCTGTTGATCATTCGTATACATGTAAATTCAATAATTCTAAACATAATGACTTGGATAAATGAAATCCGGTGCATGATCTTGTTTCTAAAAATGTAGTCCTGTGACACGTTACTACGAATCGTTTAGAAAAAGACTTGGAAAATGTAAACTTGATTCTTATCACTATATTACTAAAATACAAAATGCTCTTACGTAGACTTTTTAAGATGAAAATTTAAATGTTTGTGACCTAAATATATACAACTTTTATGTTTAAAAGGGCTAATAATAATCTTTATTAATGAGAATGCTCGAAAAATTCGGGATTGTTATTTCTACAGCTGTCTTAGGGGGGGGGGGGAGAATCGAAAAATTTTACATATATGATTTAAATTTTAGGATTGGTCAAAATTTAATGAGTAGATTTAAGTTAATGCATATATAGAATATAGGGTATCGCAATATTCATTCCATCAAATATTCTTTCTGTGAAGAACTGAAAATGTAGTTGAGTTGTATTATTTTACAATAGTTCACATTCAATTTTTTTGTTTATTTTAATGCTTATATTATTTGGAATAACTGCGTAGTTTAAAAGTTGGAACTTCTAAATTCAAAACAAACCCTTTTTATACACATTTTATAAGGGATTATTTTTGTAAGGGGTCTCTCTTATTATTTAAATAATGTTGCTTTTATAATTAAAAACAACATTTTCTTGCTCAAAGTAAATTCTATTTATAAAGAATGAAAATATTTTCTTTCATTGACTAATTCCGAGTCTTTTTTAAAAATTTACTATACAAACTATTTTTCGAAGAAAATGAATAATTTATGTTATAAGAAAATAATCACAAACTTTTATAATTAGTAAGCAAACATTTGGAAACTGATATCAGAAAATAATAAAATTAATTTATTTCTAAGTATTTATACATGTAGTATAATTGGGTCTCGTGCTTGAAACCCTCCGGTTCTGAAGCCGTGACTTTACCGTTAGGTTACAGCGTCCCATTCATTTACAGATTTCCCATTCATATTCAGAAATGAATTATTTTTATTAGCAATCTAGAAATACTACATTTTTGAAACCATATCCGTAAAATTTAGAATTTAAAATTTCTAATTTTTGTTACAAATATTTAATGCTTATTGAAGGTTATTATGGGTTTTTTTTTCAAATACCAAATTTTACACCTCATAAATTATATAAATTCGTCTACTTGAATAATTTTTTTCGTCGAATTATCATCTTAAAACTAGTTCTCTTTCCATTCATTTAAATTGCACCTCCCACGTCTAATTTGATCCAGAAATTTCATTCACTCCAATTACTCCTCCTGCATCTGGTTTCATCTGGAAACTTCGATAATGAATCCTTTTAGACTGTATGAGATGGATATCATCCTATCAATCATTCAAACATTCTATAATTCTGCAGGGAAATGCGTAGGAGTTTCTCGTTTACCTCGAACTACTTTGCTTACATAGAAAATTACTTCAGTAGAATGAGCTTCCGGTATAAAGAGTCACAGGAATGTTAAAAATTTCTAACTATTAAAATATATTCACAGTTTGGTGGTTTAATCAAAATAAAAGCTGAAATCAGGAAATTAAATAATTAAGCTTAAATAATAAAAGAAGTCATTAATTAAAAAAATTACTGATTCCTTAAAAAATTCCACTAAATATATCTTAATATAGGTTAAATTATAATGAAATGAAACTCAGTTATTTTCAATGTGCATTTTATTAGCTGATTTTTTTCTCTAAATTTCTCGTAAATAATATTTTATTTAAGAGTGTCATATTACACGAGTGATAATGCCAGAAAATTCAAGATAAAATTATATCCAGAACACGAACACTTAACTTGTAACTTTTTTATCTCTCTAAGATTAAAGAAAAATTATAATATAATTTAAGAAATCAGTCAAAAACAAATAATTTATTTGTGTGTATATACGTACATAAGAAGACTATTTTAAAAATTTCTGGAGCAAATTTAAAATATTCATGTTTAAGAATGTTCAATATGTGGAATAGGTAGCAATATTCTGCAATTTCCACATAATACTGTCATAAAAATACAGTATAGCATGAATTTTTTAATGAAATAACAACCTTTAAAATAATGTAACGAAAATATTTTATAAGGGAACTTTTTATTAAATACCAAATAATCATAAAGCGTACCTGTATAATACTAATGCTTTTTCTGCTTGAAAAGTAAATCTGCACTTAATTGAAAGCACTTTGTATATCAAATCAATGTATAAAAAGAACTTTTTCAATATACCTGTTCCGCATTGAGCTCCGATTAAATCAATTTGAAACACAATTGAAGAATGCCGATTTCGGAAAAGAAGACGTGGAATTAATTAACATTCCAAGGAATTAGTTAACATTTTTTAATGTACTAAGTGATAGAAAATGTCATTTACAACTTTTAAGGATTTAGGTTGGCATCAATTCATTTTTATTATCGGGTGCGTTGCATCAGATAGAAATAGCTGCCACTATGTTTCAAGACCCAAATCCCGTCCAAGCTGAAGTCAAAGTTAATGAGATGAGACGTCACAAAACAACACATTCGATAGGAAAGTAACAAATGAAATACTACGTGATCAAAGAGGAAAAAATCGGAGGCGGACAGCTGGATCTTTTATATTTAAATCCATCAAAATAAAAAAAGTGGAAAAAAAGAAAAATAGAATAGAATAGAAAAAAAATAAAAAAAAAAATAAAAACATAAACTTTAAATAATCCACAGTATGCTGACATCCTGGCACAAGAGTAGCTTATCTTCCCTGTTATTTTGTTGCTCTGTATTCGAATCCCTGTTCGGGCATGATTGCTCTTCGTTTGTGCTATCTGTGAGATGTGTCAAAGTGTCCTCTGACAAAAGGGGCTGTACAAACGATTGTGATGTGTGAATAGCTAAGGCGTATTCTTGGACCTACTTGGCGCTACTTGAAACAAGAAGCGCAACCTCGGCTTAAAAACGCTGATTGCAACAGCGAGCATGTCCATGGCAAGTGCCATTAGAAACAGCAACAATAAGCATAATGATGATTATACAAAACGCAATTAGAGTTACTGATGATTATTTATTATCTAACTCTTTAGGCAATAATTTCTCAGCAGTCAGGAGTTCGTGACAGACTGTAATTCCAAAAAGGTTTTCAATTATATTTCCATTCAGCTAAATTATTTCATAGTTCACAATTCTTTGATAATGGATTGAAATCGAAACTTCTACTTTCCTGCAAAAACTCTTGTAATCTTTGACAAAAAAACCCGTCCTGATGACCCTAAAAGGGAGAGAGGACTTTGAAACAAGTAAAAATGAACAGAATCAGGAAATTTTATTTTTATCGTTTCCTACCCAAAACATATGTTTATAGTTAACTAAAATAGTATTATACGATACATTTTGCAATTAAACTAGTATTTTAAAGACCAGGAGATGAAAAGCACGTTTTAATAACTTTCCTCAAAATGATATTACAATTAGGACTTAAATATCTTCCGTGTTCCATGTGTTTTAATTTTTAACAAAATGAAATAAATTGATAATAAAGATTTCTCTTAAGCATTAAGAGGAAATAGGGTATGCATTTTATAATTCGAGTTTTTTTTAGATAATTAAAAGTCAGTTTTAATTCTGGTAGACATAAAATTCTTATGAAAATTCATTAAGAGTGCATAAGAATATTTGTAAAAAATTAGCATTAAATTAAAATTACAAAACCAT
>JAOUZG010008117.1:1633539-1651562 GCA_026289955.1 Argiope argentata | reverse complement strand
ATAAGGTAATAATAAAATATATATATAAGGTAATAATAAAAATATATATATATAAGGTAATAATAAAAATTAATTTCCTTATCACCAAATAAATATATATTAGGTGATAAGGTAAAAATAATTTATATATAATCTTTTAATTTTTAAAAAATGATATTTCGTTTAAAAAAGTTTTTAAAAATAAATTTGACATATATATATTTTAATTTATATGCACAAAAAATCATCACTCTAAGAGGATAATTCCTAGAATTGAATTGATAAAATTCTGAGATATCATCAGCTTGTCATCCGTCATCTTTCTAAGATACAATTTTAAGAGGATCATTCGCACAAAATACAAAAAGCATTAATACCAGCAGAATTTTGTTAAAATAAAAAGATCTTATTTATATTAATGCATACATTGGTGCAATTTGATCCTTTTGATACCATCACAAAATATTCTTTGTAAATAAATTTCAAAAACAATATAAAAAAGAATTTTTAAAGTCAATTCTTACTTAGTTCATCAATGAAAAATTTTATTTTAGTTTTTTTATTAAATAATTACAATTAATATAAATAATTCATCAAAACATTATTGATTATTTGCAAGAATAGAACCCGTGTTCTTCGCCATCACTCGAAAAATACTGAAATCCTCGTATTTTGGCGATTCAGCTACTGCCTGTTGATTGCAATTTTCATAACAAACTTCTAAAACTCTATTTAAAATATTGAAAATTATTTAAATTTAATGAATAAATTAACATTTGAAAATTTTTTATTACCCTTAAATATTTAAAAAAAAGAGTATTCATCAAAATATCGAGGCCGATTTTTTTCTCTTTTTGGTAATTGTAAATATTTTCACTTAAGGAAAAAGAAATAAATGAGAAGTCTTTTAATAGGAGATATTACAGCAATGCTTTTTTTATTATTCTAAAATGTATAAAAATTTTATATATTGAGAAAAAAAATTAAGACTATTTTAAAATATTTATTAATGTTATTTCAATGTCAAAACACCATGTTGCCCCCAAATGAAGTCTTAATATATTTAAATTGAACTAAACCAAACCTAATGGATAAAGAAAATCGAATAATATTTTTGCATTTTGAAGGAAAAAAAACTAAATAAGAATGCTATATGAAACAGGAAGTAAAAAACGAGAAATTTCGAAAAAAAAGAAACCGTATATTCACAAGAGTATCAGGTGTCTACACCATTCGGTTGAACTGACTTAACAATGGAGTTTCAGAGAACAAAATGAGATTAATGTTCCACAAATTGCAAAATTCTGTTCCAAATTTCTTATACGAAAAATCGAACGACCATCGATTTTGGGCGGGTAAAAGATTCGATTTCTCGTCAAAATGGTTTCATCTTCCTCTGAGCTACGATCGTCATTGACCTCATAGCTGACATTGATTGGTCAGGGGGGGGAGACACCGAATGAGAAGAAATCGTTTACCTTCCCCATAAAATTGAATTGATACAATTCGAAAGATATCATCAGTTCGTCAAAACTTGCTCGAGGACATGAATTTTCGAGGAGATCGGAAAACTCATCTGCAATTCGATATCTCGAAGTAAAATTCTCAGCGTTACTCAATTCCGGGGCAAGCCCTATTTCTTCTTAACTGTCGGGTTTTCCTTTTAAGTATAAATAAGGCTTCATTCTTTTGAAAGATCACTAGATTCGATTTGATTCGATCAATCAGTTCAGAAGATTTTTGGAAAGTTTTTCCTTGGTTTTTAAAAATGATTGATAAGGTAAGTGTGGACTCTGTCGGTTAAGGTAAAACTGTACGACAAAAAATGGACCATCAGTAGAATTCTTAATTGAGGAAGTTAAAATCCAATTAATTACGTCTTTGGTGTTCTAAAATTATTTTTGTGTAATATCCATGATTTATGGAATTTTCTTATATAAGAGTTCAAGGATATTTGAAAATTGTCACTTGAATCTAAAGTTGATATTAGAAGGGCGGATATTTTTAATTCAATTAATAGTTCTAATTACTGAAATCAAAATCTTCTATTTTCTTACATCTTTTTTAAATTTTAATATATTTTGAATAAATAATATCGCTATCAAAATTTTAATTTAAAGATTCGGCAAAGGTTATCGCAAAGTAAAAATGGTAAAAATGTTTGCAGAATCTGTAATGATTCTGAAAAAAAACTAACGTTTTTATTAAAAGTTTTGCTGCTGAAGCTCTCAGAGTAACTAAAATCGTTGAATTTATTTGATATAAATATTAAGTAATTTATATTTCCTTAAGCTCTTTATTGAGAATATACCACTAGAAACGCCTTTTTTTGCTTAACTGTTCGCGATTTTAAAAATTATAATTAAATGTTGCTATACATTTCTAGACAGCATTTTTGCTCCTCCATTTTGAATTACCAAAATAAAATAAATAATTTACAAAAATGTTCTAAAATTTTCGAAAGCGTTTTTAAAAAAATAAGAAATGCAAATACCATTTATACCATAATTTATAATACATTTAATATTCTCAATATTAGACATAAATATTAATAAATATTTTTATTAGATAATAAAATAAATATCACACATTTTTCTAATCTGAAAAATTTAAATTTTAGTAATTTATTGAATTTAAAATTTTTCCTCTCTCATTATAATTTATTCCTTTCATAAATCGTAAATGCTATTTTCAAATTTCAAAATGCTATCATTAAATATGAAAATATTTTCTTCAAAGTTTTATACGAATATACTTTAGTTTTCAGTTTTTGCTTCGAAAACTTCCTCTTGGACTTTTATCTGTCCGATTCTAATGCATTCCATATTGTTTTCGAATAGTGAGTCAAATTTTCCTTTCATAAATAAATTGTAACTTTTTTGTTAATGTTTCAGGTATTTTTATTCGCCATCATCGCTACCGTCTGCAACTGCGCGGTTTTGCAAGATTCAGCTCGAATGGTTTTAAATGAAGAGGATTTACAAGAATCGACGGTAAAAAATATTGATTTATGTGCTTTTTCTACAAAAAGAATTTATTAATAAAGCTCCATATTTATAAATTATTTTTGAAAATCAAATTTAAATCGATTGACAACAAAGGATAAATGATAATTCTATTCTAATAATGAAGATAAATCTATAGAAAATAAATTTAATAAAGATAAATCTATTTATCATTATTAGAATGATATATTATTAGATAATTCTAAAGACTTTTTTTATAATTATAATGGATTTTTCCGTATCTTTCAATTATTTTATACTGCTAAAGATAAAAATTATTTCCTAATTGCATTCAGCAGATTAATAAAATGCATTAAAGATTAGAAATGCTTTAATGATATTAATAAAAGTGTATCTTATGTTAATTATTCTTCAAAAATTTTCAAAAATTATAAATTAAACTTTTTGAAAAAATCTAATCTCAAGTTTAGATGTAAAAAGTTTAGTGTCTTTCAAATTAATCAACATTCAAGAAAGCATTTTTTTTCCAACTGAAGAACTTTATTCAAAAATTCTAAAGTCTTGTTAATGATCTAATCATATTAATAAAATATCTCAAAATGTAATTTAGTAGTATGAGACAAAAATCGGATAATACTAAGTTGATATTATACTAAATATTGATAATCTAATCAGTGATATTGATATCATACTAAAAAAATACATAAAACATTTCAAGATTATTCAAATTCGAATTCGATGGAAACATCGTAACATAATAATATTTTAGATTTGATATTCTTACCTCCGTTTATGGACAAAAAGTGTATTTAATTTTGTCAAATGTATTAGTTAATATCATATAGGCATTATGTACAGGTACAAATATTAAAACAATAAGAAATAATGTTATAAAATGTGATTACATACATTTTGAAAACTTTATTAATTTTTTTAAATGTATGTAAAAAAGAGATATTACTGAAAGGCTAGTGTTAAAGTATTGTAAAAACTATTTTGGGAAATAATATACTTCAATGCTTTTGTGAAAAACTGTTAACTATAGATCTAAAAAATAAAAAAAAATGTTCTGAAATTATTTATTAATTTTTAATTCATAATTTAATTATAATTTTCATGAAAGCTCTTCTTTCTGAACATATACTATCCATGAAATTGAGGCAGTAATTTTGAAAACAAATTGGTAATTCTAGATCAAAGACTTATGCTGAGCATTTCGAATGATATTAGCAGTTTAAATTTTGCGCTATACACTCAGCACTATTATTCTAATTTTGAATGTTTAATCATTTTAATCCTTTTTCAGAACCCACCAATCCCATACAACTTCGAGTACGACTCTCGTGATCAGAATGGAACTACGCTGTTCCGAAAAGAATCCAAAGATGGATCTGGAAAAGTGGAAGGTCGTTACGGTTACAAGGATATGCACGGAATCGAAAGAATTGTAGAATATGTAGCCGATAAGGACGGATACAGGGCAAAGATAAGAACCAATGAACCTGGAATCGATAGGAGAAATTCAGCTGGAGTCGAATTCTACGCCGATACTTCCAACCAACACATACAGATTGCAAAGAAGAACGGAGAAAATGTGGCTGCCATCAGGTATTCACCAGAGGTTACTGCTGAAGAAAAGAAGAACCTGGTTGCTGAGAAAGTAAATGCTGAAATCACCACCCAATATTCCGAAGTTTTGTCCCATCCAACTCCACTTAGAAGCCAGCACCATCTTTTCCCACAAAGGCAAAGCGATATTCTTCGATTGAATCAGGATGTCCAGGTGAATTCTGTCCAGCTTAACCAACCAAGAGAAATTCCCTCTACACCATCTACTGAAAACATTGCCATACCTCAACAACTCCATTACTCCCAGCAGTTTTCAGCAGCCACAGGTGGTAGGCAGCAGTTTGAGGTCCTCAACACTCAAGGACAAGCAATTCAGTATGTGCCTTCACAAGCTCAGCCACAATTAATTCCTGCTAATCATCAGGTGGTTGCCATCCCTCTTAACCAGTTTTACGTACCCCAAAACCAGCAGCCTGTTGCTTTGCAAAATGGAGCAGTATCTTCAACAACTCAGGTTCAAACCCTTGCTCCTCAAGTCATCTCACCACAACCATACTATTCTTTAGAAAGCCAACCCCAACAGGGCAGTTGGCAGGTCGCAGTTCCTTCCAGTTACGCACAGGCATCCCATAAGGGTACCGAATATACACCTTTGGGAAGGCAAATCTCAGGGCTTTCAAAATATTTTCAATAAAATTTTTAATTGAGAAAAAAAAAGCATGCTTCTAGAAATTGAATATTTTCTTCTAATATATTTGGATGAATTTGAAAGTTTGTTTGTTGTTTGTTGAAAATATATGTTGTAAGTGAAGTCAAGTTTTTATTTGTTGATTAAAAATTTATGTAAAAATTATGAAGTTTCTTTCTTTCTTTCTTTTTTGAGTGGTTATGTTTAGTGATTATTTACGCTACATATACATCACAGAAAATCAAGTACTAAACATAATATTGATCATAGCTTTAGTAAGAAAATATAATCCGACTCATTTTTAATACAGCTCGTTAATAAAAGTGAATTTACGAATCTCAAAAGTTTTAGCAAGTATTAAAAATCAAAGGTAATATGGTTCAAACACATTGACATATCAGATTAAATTGATAACAGTACTTTGTTATTATAACAATTCAAAAAATTCCCTCTTTCAAATTTATGATATTAAAAAGGTTTATTGGAAAATTTGCTGCATCCCGCTGTTTTAATGATCTTAATGCTAATTTAAATTAAATGTAACAGTTTTAAATGGTGCATTTTAAATATAATTTTTCATAATCACTGTGTTTTTTTGTAATCTATGGACTAGAAAATGAAACGGCTTTATTTGAAAAATTAATTAATTAGTGAACTCAAGCAAAGCATAATTTAATTTCCTTCTAAATCATTGTTCAATTTATAGATGCTTTTTTAAGAAAGTTTTTAATGTTTGTATTAACAGAATGATGAAAAAGTTTTTGGGTAGTGGTAACTCTTCCATAAAGAAAATCTTAGTTTCCATTTTAAACATTTTCCTACGAACTGAGAGGGGCACACACAGCATTTAACTTTGGCTAGATATCAACTGTTTTAAAACGACCTAATAAAAAAGAAAATTTCATCATCATGCCAGTACAGATAACAGGTCATTATACATTAATTATTCTACAAAAATTAATGAAGGCTAAGAATTTTAAATGCATGGTTTCTGATAAGAAAAATATCATTATTCTTTTATAGGAATGGCTCTCCATGCAGATATTACAAATATCAAAAACATTTCCTAACAAGTTTTTGGGATAATGATCAAGATGAACTAAATCCATTTTAGTTTAACTTCCAGAAGAAAATAATAAAATATTGTTCATAAAAAAGTGTGCATTGAATTGATGTAATTTAAGACAGCTCTTTAATTGTTAAAACGTGTCCTTTTTCACAATTTGAAAAATTTAAATAAAAAGAACAGATTTCTGTAGAAAATAGATTTATTTCTGCACAAGTGTGACAAGGACGATGAGCGGGCACATAGAACATAAAAATAAATAAAGCATAAACATGGCAGCAGAAGAATCTTCACAAGGACAAAAGACAGGGCAGCACATGGGACACAGAAGAACGATGCAGGCCTGCACGTGATTTAACAAAAATTTCAATTGATAATGAGGAGGACAGTCGGAAGCAACCGGCTCGCTTCTTCAATCAACTGAAGAACATGGGTCAAGATACAAGGACAGACTGATACAGATTCAGACACCTGGAAAATAAATCACATGTTATTAACTGATCAGCACAAACGTAGTATTGTTTTCAAAGTCTAGCATTCCTCGACGTTTCTAGAATTAATTAGAAGATTTTTTTATTCATTATTCCTTTAAGCTATAGAAAAGTGATCAAATGGGAGAAAAAAAATTTTTTATTAAACTAGAGATCTAAAAATAAAATAAATAAAAGTTAGAGGAAATATCTTTTTCAATAGAAACGTAATTAACATCCTGGTCAGTTTGAGTGCCATCACTATCATTTAGTTTGTTTTCACCTCCTTGTTTACATTTTAGTTAATTTGAATGTGATAGTTTATCATTAAAAGATCAAAAATTCTTGGTCTCGAATATCAGAAATTCGCTTAGATGAAGAAAGCCACCAAAATTTGGTGGAATTTTAATTCAAATTTGACGCCAATCAGATCTTAATAAATAAGCAATCTAGTCTTTAAAGATTTTTAAGGAGATTCAAACCTTTGAACCAAATTACAATTTTAGACTCTATTCTTACCTTTTTAAATAATTGTTAAAACGTATTCATAATTACATAACAGCAATAACAAACTTTAAAATCATTGTAATACTATGAATTTGAATCCAGTAACTAATTAAAATGATGAGAAATATTGTTAAATACATTTAAAAACTCTTTGAAAAGTTAAATAAAATTAGAGAAATTTAGGGAACAAAATTGATATTAATGAAAGCCTTATTTTTAATTTTTTAATGGTATAAAACTTTCACCTTATTAACGGAATTATAATTCTCGTAACAATAAAGAATTTATAAAATATTGGTGATAATGATTGCTAATTAGTGAATATTAATTACTAACTAATAGCAAATAATTACGATTATATATAAAGGAAAAGTGTTATAATCACATTTTTTTAAGTCTCCAATAATAAAACTGAAGGTATTAACCTCATTAAATCTCATATTTTTAATGTGATTTCTTTGTACAACATTTGAAATAATAATTTCGCGACATGAAGTGAAATAATGGAGGAAGATTTATTTTTAAATCAATTTTTAAGTAAACAATAAATAAATTTTCCGATTTTGGTTAACTTAACTTTCTACATAAACTAATTAAGTTCGAAAAAATTTAAGAAATATGAAAAAAAACGAAAATATTCTCTATTAAGAATATTTAAAATAACTTCCATTTAAAAATCTCACGAAAGATAGTAGTGTTATTTTTCACACGACTATATACATAGATACAGATGTGGTATCCAGAGAAGATCTTGATTTCAGTCACTCCAACAGAACCAATTTCTCTCTTTTTTTTTCTTTTTATAATTGCACTCTAGATAAAAAATCCCCCCCTCATATTTTGTAGTATTTTTTTAAATAATCATTATTTTAACTGTTCAAAAAAATACATATATAATGGTGACCATTAAAGTAGTTATTAAGGTGTTTACTTCGGCTGTATTATTAAAAAAATCCTTGGATAAGAAATTTTTTTCTGCTAAAATATTCATTTATGAGGTAATGTTATAGAATATTATCTATCCACAAAATAAGTTGATTTTTGCCAAAATATAGAAAAATACTTACTTTAATAAATTAGATAAAACTACAGGAATAGGAATCTAATAATGTCTTGAATGGTGGCTGGCTTCGTATCGTCGAGCTTCGTATTTGGGCTCTGGGATTTCGTATTTGGGGGCTTCATATCGTCGAGCTTCGTATTTGGGTTCTGGGATTTCATATTTAGGGGCTTCGTATCTTGGTGCTGGGATTTCGTATTTGGGGGCTTCATATTTTGGTACAGAGTTTTCATATCTGCGGGCTTCGTATTTGTGTTCGTGGGTTGAGGAGGATTGGGTGGCTTCGTATTGGGTTTTGGGTGCTGCGGCAGCTTTGGGCTCTTCGATAACAATAGGTTTGGCATCGAAGATGACATCGGCGGGGTTCTGGTTTTCAGTTCCGGGCTCGTTGGTCTTGATTTGAGCTTTGAAACCGTGCTCGTCGGCAGTGTATTCTACAACTCGTTCGATACCTTTGTCATCCTGTGAATGGGGAAAAGAAAAAAAAAAGTTACCAGAGTGGGTAAAAAATAAATAATAGAAATTTTTAAAAATATAATTCATAGTAGTAATAAAACAAGGATTCGGATTGATATTCTATACTTTTAACATTTCGGAAAACCTCCTGTGATTGAATTTCCTACATGCAGCGATATGAGCCGATTATAATTATTACCAATTTCTATTAAACATTACATTTTCTTTTCTTTATCATATATGTAGATATTTAGACTGCTTATAAATAACAACTGCATTCATTTTAAAACGAAATATTTGCAAGAATCGAATACAACAACAAATGAGAAATCTACATCCGGATGGTTATTTAGAAGCGAGTTTTAATGGTGCAAGAACAATCAATGGTTAAACTACGCCAAACTTATGGTTAAAATATAGGAAATTGTGGGTAATAAACTACTTTAAAGTCTTTGTAGCGAAGGAATATATTTTGAAGGTTAATGTTGGAATTAGCTCCACATTAGCAAAAGAATCAATGAAATAAATTATTACGATTTTTATTTCGATTACAAATATCCTGTTTCAAATTCTTTATAAATTATTTTATTGTGAAGAGTCACTCTCATAAGCTGACTTAAACTTTGTACTTATTAATTTGAAATTGTATGTACGGAAACAAGTAATAAATTTTGATAAAATAGCAGCTAAGTTTTAAAGACATATTTATTGTGTTCGTGAGCAATCCAAGAATAGTTTTTAGTTTTTAAAAAGATTAAAATGATATTCGAGATATTGTCGATGAAGTTTTCTTCAAAAATAAAACTGATGGGAGTAATACAGCTAGCGATGTCTTGTTGTTGTTGTTTTCATACTCTTAAATTAGAACGGTGCACCTACCTTGTAACCATAGCTTCCTGCCAACTTCTTTCCGTCGCTCTTTTCCTTTCTGAAGGTGGTGGTGCCTTTGTCGTCGTTGGTCTCGTAACCGAATTCGTAGGGGATGGGCTGTGAGTGAAATCAAAAGAGACAATGCATATTACTATAGAGAAAATGATATAAACATCATCTGTGAGATGACAAATTTGAAACGACACCGGGAAAAGTTATTCTTGAAATCAACACACTTAAATAACTAATAAACTGGACAGAATATTTATAATCTATTTAACTCTATAAACAAAAATTAAAAATTACAACCAGGTACAATTCATGTGTTAACACTGTGGGAACTCCATCATCTTCATTGTGAAATCAAAATGAGATCATTTTAGAATATCTTCAGAAGTAATGCTGCTAATATTTGTAGCTTATTGCTCTTATTTGTATACCTTAATTCTTTCCACCTTTTATTTAAATTGTCTGTGTGTAACGAAATCCTGTAATTAAATAACTGTTACACTATTTACAGTGATTATTTTACTGAACCCTTTAATGACCCCTCCCCAATATTATAATAAAAATAGAATACAATATAGAATTAAGAAATAAATCATACAAACATTAAAATGAGATGTTTGATTTTTGAGTTAACCTAAACTCATAATATTATTAATAAAACTGATTTGTGGGAAAGAATATTTTTGTTTGAAGGGGGGGGAGATATTGGGCAATAATCAAATTAATTAATCAATTAATGAATCAAAGCTAAGAAATGAAAAAAGTTTCATCAAGGAGTAATGGAGGAAATAAAGGTCTGGAATCGAGATATTCAGTCATAAAAACTTCCATAGTTAAAATTATGGATGTCATCGAAGGCAAATAATATTAATGCCTTAATTCAAATATTTATAGCATCAAATTAATTTTAGATATTTTAAGTAATTCTTAAGGAGCAGAATAATAGTTAATAGCTAAAATTATCTCTTTTCCATGTATTCGACTTGAAGGTGGAAAAGTTTTAGTAAAGAAATCTCGATAATGCAATTAGTGTTTAACTATGTAATTTAATTTTAATTGTCAAAAATATTTACAAAAAAGCTTTTATCAGTATACTAAAAGACGGAATTTTTATTTCAATTATTTTTACATTTATTAATAGGATTTTTAGCTTTTAAAATTCATTGCAATGTAATGCTGTTCCTCTGTACCAAGAATTAATCTAATTAATGATTAGACGATTTAGTTCTGAAAATAGTTCAAAAAAGTATTGTCATTGAAAACATACCAGCAAACATAATTGGAAGGCAATAGCATATCGAGAAATGAGTTTTTTGCAAATTACTAAACAAATCGGGTTAAATAAAAGGTGATAATGAAAATCTATTGCTCACTTCGTGCTTTTCTTCCTTAGCAACAGGAGCTCCGTAAGGGAGTGCGAGGGAGACAGCGGCGAGAGCTGCGACGAGGAGAACCTGCAGAGAGGACAACATGTCATACATTAGCACAGTTAGAATCGATACAAATGATTCAAAATAATATCAAATTAGTGTCATTAGAATGAGCGTTATACAAAGTTAACATTTCTTAAATAATTGATCTAGATAATTTCTAAATCTACATTTTAAAGTTTTTTTTTATATTATATTCTGAAACAAATAAACGTAAAAGTTTCCGCTTGCCCCTGGTGTTTGGTATAGAAAATATTTCACACATCTTTTTTTGAAATTCCAAAATTTGAAAATAAATAATTAGAAATAGTTAAATGTTTATCACTGGATAGAAATTCGGTTTTAAATAATATTTTAGAACTTTTTTTAAATGTAAAATGGAGTTTTTTTTTAATTTTATGAGTATCCAAAGCTCGACATTCTTTTAATTTATAAATATGGACATTTTATGGACATTTTATTCTTTTAATCATAAATATGGACATTTTATTATGGACATTTATTTTAATTTATAAATATGGATTATTTTAATTTATAAATATGGACGTTTTTAAATATGGACAAGAGAATCTTTGTGTAAATATTCCTAAAGCCCTTTAATTTCTTTGAGATCCATTTCCATTCAGGATGTTGAACCTAGAAATCGTGTTTTAGAAACATTTTAATATGTAAGCAGTTTACACACATATATAAATGTTATTATTTGTCAATACATCATTATCATTAATTTCAGGGGATTTCTTTCAAAAAGATACCAAGGAAATTCTATTTTTCAGCATTATTATTATTATTTTGTCTTTTTTTAAAAATTATTATTTATTCAAAAAATATATATTTATTCTCTATTTAATATTAAAAATATAAAACCTTATTCCTATATATCTAAAAAGGTTCTTTTTTTTCTTTGTAACTTAGCCTGATTAATTTCATATCACTTTTATGTTATGCTTCATATTATCTTCTTAGGAAATTCAGCAATTTCATTCAATGACTTCAATCGATCTACATTCAACAATCTTTCGAATGTTACATATTTAATGAAAACTAAAAAAAAATCTACACTGAATAAATATTTTATAAATTTTTCATCGAACTTCAAGCTCACATATAATTAAAAAAATATTTTAAACTTTCACCTACATTTGAAATAATTTAGAAAGAGAATTTAAAATTTTTGGTAATCTGAAATTAAAGTTAATAAAAAACAACAATCTTTACTTTTCTTACAGAAGACCAAAATTTGTTATTCTTATATAAAAAATTCATTTCGTGAAAATACATCTGTGTTTTTGAGATTTTGAATAATAAAGTTAAAAAACTTTTCTTTAAAGTCATTGGCAAACTAGTTATCACCTGAACAAATAGTTAAGAATTATTGAGACAGATTGCTCAAGAATCATATGGACAAAAATTCTTCAAATTCGTACTACAATTTTACAAACCATTAAATTCAATATCTATAAAACAGAATAAGCTTAAAAAGATTTCAAAAATATTTGAGTTTATGATAAATCAAATATCAGCTCCCTCTAAGGAAACAAACAGTAAAACTTACCTTAGCGATCATGGTTTATTTCTAACGAAGTACAACTCAAATCAAAACTGGAGGCAAGTATGTCTTCGTCTGAAGTGATGTCCGTTTATATACCCAAGCATCGGAATCTTAAGGAAACTTATATAACGAATTAAATGTATCAAGTTCATGCACCACTTTAATTGATCACAAGAATCTGAACTTACATCTGACTTATGGAAGGCACTTTTCGGCCCATTCGCGTTTTTTTCAACCCTTGCAGCGACACTTTGCATTGACCGAGTCACCGCCTAATGTGATCTAAAAAACTCTCCATCTCGTGTGTGAATTAAAAAAACGGATCGGTGAATTATGTCGATTTCGTAGGGTTTCGCACATTTTCTCGGGTCTTTTGCTTTCTTAATGACTCTAAAAAACAAAAAAGAAAAAGTAAACATAATTTGTCAATGAAGAACAGCTTTTAGGATTCCTTTAGGGTAAAATTAAGAATTCGAAGGTCATTATTGGCTTCTCATTTAATATTACTTCTCAGATAGTTACATAAGATTTCAATTAAAAGGTTTGAACGTGAAAGTTATACAAGATGTACTCTTTAGGCATATTGTGAAATCAATAAGTTAGACCGTAAGACACTTCGTATACTGGCATGATTGATTGGTTTCATTTTTTGGCGTGTATTTCAAGGCTTACTTTCGATACATGGAAAAACTTAAGTGAAACCCAAAGGTACATTAGATGCACTAAAAAAATTAGATTCAATGGATGGATAGTAAAAAAATCAGCTCCAAAAAGTAAATCTTTGACAGGAAACTAGCTTTTAAACAAGTGATATAAAAACAATTTCTTAAATCAATTCCTACTTAGATTAACAAAAAAATTATTTTTTATTAAATAATTACAATTAATATGAATATGTATATAAATATGACAGAATCACAAAATTAAACTGCAAAATAGAACGCGAATTTTCTGGCAATTTTCATTCTTCTTTCTATATATGGTGTTCGAACTCGCAGCCGAAGAGATGCTAACCTAACGCCTTACCAACCAGACTATGCCGGCATGCCAGTCACTATAAATAACTGATCAAAAAATATAGTAACGATGAATTTTCAACGCCAATTGAAGATTCAAAGTCAATTGTGACAACGCAAAGTGCGTGGATTTTCTATACCAGTTGGGGTACGCAGTACGGATTAGAAATTTCTAATTTTCTTTATTCTGTAATATTTTAAATCGAAAGTAACTTCAAAATGAATCGGTAAAATCTATTAATAATTTTAAATGCATCAAACATTATAAACAGAATAGTTTGAAATAATCGACCGAAAACATGCTAAGACTTACCTCATTATTGTGCGGAAAAAACCAACTGAATTAGTTACTTATTTGGTGGCGGGAAAATGAAAATTTTTGTTTAGTTTTCTGTTAGTGAAAAAACGTAATGAATTAATAACTGCAAAAACTTCATTACATCAAATGTCATCCACTACAATTTTTAAAAAAAATTACTTGAACTTGATTGGATGAATAAAAAGTATTTTATTAACGATTGAAAATTTGGGCAAGATATATAGATGTAAATCGAAAGTGTGGCTAATGTAAGAATGTAATATTTTTTTTATTTAAAAATAACTTTTGGATATCTAATATTGTATTAAAGTAGTGTACATGAATAATTAAATGTTTTAGAGTATTTGATTGTTTTTTAACACTTAATTTGAATTTTAAAAAATCTATAGCCAATGTATTGAAATTTCCATTAAAAAAACTTTGTTTATAATTTATATAGTGGGTGTCATAAAATATTTATAATAAGTAATATAAAAAAATTAAGTCCTAACTTACTTAGGTCGAGAAAGAAAAAAATTATTTTAGTTACCTTTTATTAAATAAATACAATTAATATAGATAATTTATCAACAAGTTTGTTGATTTTTGCTAGAACTGAACTTGCATTCTTCATCTTCCCATGAAAAGTACAGAAAAACCTAAATCGGGAAAAGGAAATATTGATAGCAGCAATAAAAATGATTTGGGGAATTAGGAGGAGGATGAAATATATTATTGTAAAAGGGTTTTAAAAATTAATTAAAAATCGACATTTTGTTTACTGTACAATAAGCCGGCTTGCTGGCACAGAGGTAGCGCGTCTTCCTCGGGTTCTGGAGGTCCCGGGTTCGAGTCCGGTTCGGACATGGTTGCTCTTCTGTGTGCTATGTGTGAATGTGCTCCCGTGTAAAAAAAGGATGTAGAAGCAAATGTGGTGAGTGTGTAGTTAAGTCGTACTCTTGGCCCTAGTTGGCGCTACTCAAATACAAGAGACGCTTCTTTCGGCTTAAATCTGCTGTTGGGTTCAGCAGCGGGCTTGTCCATGACAAGTGCCATTTGACACAACAACAACAACACTGAACAATTATTACCTTAATCAAAACATATGCACACAATTTAATATTTTTTGATATAGAAAAGAATAACAAAATCGCATTTAAATACCGCGACTGCTGGACGTGTACGAATCAGAAACTACTCATCTTCACTCATCAGAAAAAAATAGTTTAGTTAAAAAAAAATTTGTTTGGCCAAGATATGATATGATTGAAAGCAGTTCAATTGATACTTTTGTTTATCTATTCACGGCTCCGATTTCTTTGTTTGTTTTACTGAGCAGATGTCAAAGTCGAACAATTCGACAATTCACATTTGATCTGGAAATGAAATCGTCTGCCCTAATACATGACTTTGCTGACAGATGTTTATAGAACGTTACTAAAAAATAAATACGAATTTGGCAGATGGGGAGGAAAAGAAAAGTAGTTTTTAGTTTGTTGAGTGCGAATCTCTTCGATATGCATCTATTATTAGAAGAATTTGATTCTCTAGAAATGTCAACTTATGGATTAGACTTTAAGCCTTTGAAAACAAATTGAGAGAAGTAAGATTGTTAATTATTTATTCAAAATTATAATTTGATAATGTCATTCTAATCAAAAAGGGGGGAATTTTGCAGTTATAGTCAAGAATCAAAACAGGAGTATAAACGATTTTTTTAATCATTTTATTCAGATGTTCGAATTTAGAATAATCATAGGTCAGAAGCTTAATTATTTGAAGAATGCAAAATAGACATGATATCGCAACGGCATCACACTATACACCTATAAATAGTTTAAAGATCAAGTACCAGATTAGCAAATATATTGATAGTTTTAATACCAAATAAATAAATTTGTAAAAGATACATAGTGTATGAATTATAAAATATTAGGACTATAGTGTGTTTTTATATTGAATTAACAAAAATTTTTGTGAAGGAAATTGTTGTAAACATTTTTATTTATAATATAATTGAGGGAACTGATTACAGATCTCATATCCTGCATGGCGCCATGTTGGCCAAGTTGCGTCATAGAACACTCGATGCTTTCCCGCCATAAGTAGCAGATGAGAACTTGGCAGTGAGAAGGTAAGACGACCTCTCACTCGCATTAATCTTGTTATGTGTTTTATGTTAGTTTAGTATTGTTTTGTCCTGCTATTCCTAATGAATATATCTTACATATTAATGCGGGTCGTTGCCTTTCCCTACATTACCAACGTTGTTGTTTGTAAGTAAAAAAAGGCATTAATTAATAACTGTCATTAATTTTTCAAGATTTTTATTATATTTTCCCTGCGACATTTATAGATTAATTTCATTTCCCGTTATATGATGAAGATATTAAAAAGGAGTTTGCAATCCATTTCTTATTCCTCAAAATGCTTAAATCTGCTATTGATCGTGGATTGTTGAGCCTACCTCTCATTTTTGTATCATGTATTTCATGTTCCCCCACTATATGCAAGATAAGGACTTTTTTATTAGAAGCTGCAGCAGCTGCTTTTGCTCCTGGTTTTTCATAGACAGCGTGGTGTTTGTTACGCGTAGTAGTTTTTTTAAAGGGTAGTGTATTGTACTCTCCAATTATTAATCGGCAGATAAATGGCAATTTAGAGATCAAATAAAAGGAGCATCGTGAGTGTCAACGTTTCAGGCAAAGGCCTTCGCCGTATAGATCATAAATAATACGAAAGATCCAGGTATGGCAATATTCAAAATCGGTTGCTAATTTCTCTCATTTGAGAATTATTTACCTTTGGGCCTTAATTTCTAACAGTGTTACTTAGTTTACAAAGAAAACTATATTCAATGAGAATAAACTACATGAAGATTTCAAAGCGAAGCCAGTTTGAAGCATTCCTTATTATAGATCGATACTTAGTTAATTAAAAAAAACTTTTTCTCCTGTTTCTTGTTTTTTAAATGTAAAATGGAATCATTGATAAACTGCGGAGTATGAATCGACCTTCGAACTGGAATCAGAAAACAAGTAATCTCAACATTAAACGGCAATAAAAACTTTAACCTTCTCTACTATTTCAGTTTCTGTTCATTCGTATAAAGCTTCATTTTTTTCAAGGAGGTTATGCAAGTCGGATATTTAATAAAAATGCGTTATTAGAAACAATCAGTTAAGAATTTCTTGGTATCCATTTAGACTTATTACTATATGGAGGAATGCCAACTCTTGAATACGAGATATCCCAAAACTCACATTTAGCTTTTCATAAATCATTCAACAGAATTTATCTTTCTTTCTATCAGACTTTGTATATCAAATCCCCTTCAATGTTTAACTGACTACATTTTGTGCATTCTAGAAATTCTTTCCGAATGGCATGCTTACATTGAATAGAAGTTGCACAGATATGTAGAAAATAAATAGAAAAGAAGAACTCAAACCAGAAATGTAAATAAAATAAAAAATATCGTCTTTAAAAATACACTTATATTAATATACAGAACATACCTGTACAAGAAACAAACTATCTATCAATTTTAATACTGTTTTACTTCTCGGTCTTTAATTCATAGCTCATTATTGTAAAAATTATGACATATTTAAAGCATTTTTTTTTCAAATTTGTTATCAATGTATATGGAATAAAAATTTAATAAATTAATAGGTTAATTGATAGTTAAATTCTGAAAATAGCCGGCATCCTAGCATAGGGGTAGCGCATTTTCCTATAGAGATGAGCGTCCCGGGTTCGTATTATTTTCAGACTTGGTTGTTGTTCTGTAATGAGTGTGTAACTATGTAGTACTGTTGGCTCTAGTTGGCGCTATTTCAAAACAAGAGACTCTCCTTTCAGCTTAAAACTCACTGATGCCTAATCGAAGATTGTCCATGACAAATGCCACTAATAACAACAATAACAATGAAAGTATAGTATTGACATTGAGAATAATCAAGTGTATAAATTTTTGAATCTTACCCGAAAAATGGGCTTGAAGTATTAATTGTAAAATTCCATGTTCACAACTATGAAGCAAATCAAGTTAAAAAGAAGCGCACGAAATAAAAATTAGAGTAGA
>JAOUZG010008117.1:1550462-1613539 GCA_026289955.1 Argiope argentata | reverse complement strand
TTACATGGCAGAATAATATAATCTTAGAAAGTCATCTAAGAACATTTTACAAACGCAACCAGAAAAAAAATATCTATGTTTTAGGCAGGGATTTCGTAAAGCTTTCAGGTTTTCTCAAATTATACCATTAACCGGCTTTCTCTCTTTTTCTAAACGAAACGGAATGCTTTGAGGTCAAATTCCATAACTTCGTCGTTATCACACGAAATTCTCTTTGGGTCCATTTAAATTCAATATTCGGCATGCCTAAGAAAGCATCAGCCCTTTTTGGCCTCAGATAGTAAGGAGACCTTTAATATACATCATGAATAAGTCATCTGGAGCTTCTTAACTATTTCTTTATGGGGAATTTTATCACGATTGTCATATGAATCTTATTGTGCAACTCAACTAATAATACAAATTTGAGCAGATTAAAATGCGCATAGCTTAGACGACGGTAAAAATAGCTCTCAATTGTTATATTTTTAACCAAGACTGGAGTAGGCATAAAATTTGTTATTTAAAAAAATACTGATAAAATAGCACTAAGATCAAATGCAAGTGAATCCTAATAACCTGTAGGTATAAGTCAAGTTTGTTTTTAATATTATTCTAAATAAATGAAGCACATTTCCATTTGAGAAAAAAAGAGATTCAACACAATAAAACAAAATAAAATATACATGAATGCGCACATGTAATTCTTTTTAGTTGTATAAGTATATTTTCCTCTTTATACTACAAAATATTCTTTTCAAAAACAGAGAAATATATGTTGCTGTTGTTTTTATATATTTTCATATATAACTTGTTATGGTTCTAAGATTTTTCAGGTTGAGATATTTCATAATATCAGCCTTCATTCAATACTTTTACTAGTAATAAGAGCGAATGCGTTTCCATTCATTTTCAACATGGTACGCTGTTATACTTAGACCCACCAAAATGCAGCGCTAATATATTTTGAAGGAGTAATTCCAAACTTCGAGTAGCGTTTCACCGTTTTGGAATTCCTAATGGGTCAGTTTTGGTGGGTTACAGCAAGATTTTGAATGAATTATTTTCTGACAATCTGAAAGAAAGTGAAGAATGCTTAAAATGTTCAATAAACCATACATATTTCTTTTGTTAAATTTCATTTTAAAGTTCATAATTTGTGAAGAAGTCAGTCAATAAGGACTGTAAGTATTCTTCACAAATGTTAATTTTTGGTCCATTGATCTTTTTTCAATTTGAAATATTTTTTCATTCTGAAGGAGCTATATTAACGTTAATTAACTATTTACATTCTCATTTATGAAGTACACTAAGAAAGAGTTTAGTAATTGTCAAAACATTCAGTGAATAACAGTTTTTCAAATTCCTAACAAAACATTTATGTCTGTCTGTATATCCGACAGTTCAAAAACGGCGGATGGTACTTGATAGCAATCCTTACACCAAATTTATAAATAAGCGTCATATTTTGAACAAAATTCTTTCACAACAAATTTCTCTGTTTGGCTGTAAGAGTACGAGGTGATTGCTATAACTGCAAAATATAAAATACAAGACAAATAAATGTTTTATTATCAATCTAGGTAATACAAAATTATTTTATTTGGAAATTTTTTATTAAATTTAACACCTAAAGTGTAGATCAGTGCCAGATTTGAAGTCGAACTGTCAAAAAGGTAATTCGTCTGTCGGTCTGTAATTTCACAGACATTCAAACAAGTTAGCTTAAAACACACATGACTTGTGTTATGACTCGTAACTCTGCTTTCGTTTTCGTATCCATTTATTTTGAACAACATAGGGCAGAGAATTTCTGATGAGCGTATTCACAGATGCTGATAGAAACTGATGAGCATAATTACAGATGAAGCATACTTAATTGATCAAACGATCCATACATCAGAGATGAAATAGCGTAACGTAGTAAAAATCTTACTTAAAGCAATACTCCGTATTCTATTCTAATCAATTACTGGTTGCCAGATTCCAAGTTATAATAAGATACAATTGAAACAGGAAATACAAAACTTATTAGGAGTGGCAACAACTTGGATAAATGAAACATGATATACCGTTTTAGCATTTCAAGTGTAGATTCTTAAAAAATTTTCAATAAATTCCTTTTAATAATGGATTGTACCTTGGTCTGCACTCCCACATGCATGTAAACATGATAATACAAAAATGCAACTGTTTAAATAAATAAATTTCTTGTGTGATCTTATTAAAGTTTCGCTTCGGTCTCAAATTCTGATTTCAGTCACTAGAAAAAAAGAAGTACAAAATGTACATTCGGTTTTCTCCGGTACACTACGAAGCACAAAAGACTCGTATATGAGAATCTAAAAATAAAACCAGGACACTGGTTCCATTCGCGGCTTTCACAAAGTCTACAATTTTTATTCGGATTCAGGGAGAAAAGAAGGAGGAGATACATTTTTACTAAGAAATTCGGATGTATACTTCCTACTGGTTCAAAATATATATAGAATAATTTTGTTAATAAAAGTTGAAAGAATTTTTTTTGTCTCTTTAAAATTAGGATAAATTATTCTTTTTTAAACGGTCATTTTTACTGATTAAATATAAACAATAGATAGAACAATAGTAGTTCAGAATTTTATAAAGAAAAACTCAAAAACTGTGGAAAAATTCTATTTTTTTTAAATTTGTATTTCAATTTATTTTACCCTCTGCCAAGGTTTCATACTGTGTTGTGTGAGAATTAATCACAACTTTTGCTGGGACCCCGTTGATCTGGTTGTAAGGTTTCGGTGTGTAAGCCCTGAGGTTTTAAGTTCGTGACCCGATATTCCGGAAAATTTGTCGCGTAATAGGATCTGTTTCACGTTAAATATGTCGGGCTAACCGTCCTCCTGATGGTGTGGTGTCTAGAGGGGGATGCCAGATCAGGTGTCGTCCTAGTCATCTAATTATGGTTCAAAATTACGAGGTTTGTAACGAAATAATGCCGTAAAGTTGTTTTACAACTGGACGTCACTATAACTAAGCAAAAACAGTTTTTGGTCCCTTTTTATAGAATTTACTCTATTTTTGGCCCTTCCAAAATTTTAAAACACCTCTGAATCTAAATTGTTAAATTCACTTTAATATTAATAGAAGTGAGAATTGATTTATTTATATACTCTAGAATCTTCCTTGATCTAATCTCTTCAGGAGTACTTCCTCATTTTAGAACAGACGCTAGAACTTCACTCCAACTTTCTGGATCACTTCAGGTGTCGCGCATTAACGATGTTTTCTTTAATTAATTCACTCATTCATTTAAGTTGTCACTTTAATGACACTGATCATATTCTCAGCAATTACTGTGCTGTCAAATATCTTCTAGCCACCCTCAAAGCGTAGAAACTACCTTTGCAGGAAAAAAAGCGCCTTTGGCACAAGTTCTTCCTCAGAATAGATGATATGTTTACTCCAAATTAATTAAACGCCACCCAAATGATCTAAAATACAGTTTGGAAATTCTTAAGTATAGTTTTCAGTTTCTGTTGGATAAATAATTCATCCTTCTTAATTGAATATATATTTGAATGCAATAATGAAATCATATTACTAGATAGAATTATACAAATAAAGTTTGGTTATATCTATAAATATCTTACCACTGCAATCAGTAATGTTTATGCAGTTGTCCATAGCACTATGAAGCTACATAATCACTAATTTGGGGAAATGTAGCCAAAATACTGTATTCGAATTTTCAATTGATATGTTTTAATTTTTTCTAACGATTCGTTGGAGAAATAAATATCGAGTTTACTATTCAATGTTTTTAAAAAGATATGGTAGTATTTTTCTATCTATACTTACAATATCCTTTGATTAGATATATAGTTGAGTATCCATTTTATTTTTATTGAAATTTCCTATTGTACAAGTAATTAATAAACCTCCTTTATCAGTTTTTCGTATTGGTTTGTCTCTTGTAAATCCTGTAATTCTTATCACTCATTTTCCACTATATTTCCAATAATAATTGTTATAATGGTTTATTTAGAAAAATATCCTTCTTTAATACTAAATGGGGATTCCTTTTTTCAAAATTAGAACTCATGGAAATTTTGTATTATGTATGGTGTTCTTTTTTTTTGTACAAAAAATTCTAGAGATTATACATTTTGCTAAATTTTTAGCGAGTTCTTAGGACATGAAACAATTAAGCAATTTGTTATGCTTGAAAGAACTGGTCAAATTAGAAGGTACAGTGAAAATCCAGTTAATTGAAGTCGGATAACGGATTGTTAGAAATGCTTTTTGATATCGTTTGTTTAAAAACGTATTATGCTGCACCATTATTTCAATAAAATCGCGGAATAAATTAGTCTTTTTTGAAGAGGAAAATTCATATGCTATAAATTATTGTCAATTTTATAATTATATGCCTACTGTCATTATAAAACATGTAATGTTCAGTTTAGTAGCTACAAAGAAAGTTTTCATTGCGTTTTATTCGCAAATCATTTCAAATTGCATATTGTAATAGATATAGAATAGTATTAGTTAATCGTAATTTAAAGAAAAATCCTTTTCTAAAACATCTTTCTTCTCCTTCAATCGTATTGCGATAAAATTTATCAAAAATTTACGTTATTAAGGAATTGCTAAGACTTCTTCATTATGGTATCTGATTGTTTTCAATTCTGGATGACCAGATGATGTTATCTAATCACATTTAACTCTTCCAATTTTTTACCGAACATAAATTTATTCCAAATAAAAAAGAAAATTAGATTAAAAATTATATATAGCTTGTTTTGAACAAGCCTAATAGAAATATCAAGATACAACCGAAGCCTTCACAAAGATAACATTTGCAAGATTCATAATACACGCTAAATAAGAATTTGTCAATTAAATTATAGAATAACCACAATAATACACGGTTTCAACAATCAGACAGTCTTTGATTAACACTCCAAAGAGACAAGTTAGTTCCTGTATGAAAGTTTCGTTCTCTCCAAGTCTCCCAACAGGACATGAAATGTTCTAGATCTCGACTGTTAAAAATTGTATCGCTATAATTCTTGCAGTTTCTCGAACCTTCATTTTTGTCACCAAAATCGGGATCCTTAACCTTGCATCTATTCAGCGTGAAATAAAAGTATCTGTAAATCTCTCATTCTTTCTTTGAAACTAGTTATACAAGGGCCATGTTATAAACCCTTAACAATATCGTTAATATATTTCCTGGTGCACACAAGAGTGAGGGACGCTCCCACATGGATCCCAACGGAAAGGAGCTTATCAGTAGCTGCCGCTATGCACCACAATTTCAGGTATGAAATAGACCCAGGCTGGGATGTGACATAATATATATAATACATAAGGAAATATATAAAGTACTTATTACACTCACTAATAAAGATATCTGTCTTATTTAATATACTATTTAAATACTCTTAAAATATTCTGTTTTGATACTTTCCTAGGAAATTACATTCTTACAGATAAGACGGTCGCCCTGAGATAGACCAAGCTTCCACCTATATGATGAAACATATTTTTCTTTCCTGTTGTTGTTTTCAATGCAATTATAAACATTTCTAATCGTAGCAATTGTTTTGAATTATGTTGCTTCACATATAATAAATTAACATTAAAAATAAATATAACAAAATCTATATATCTCTATTCACTTGCATTATTTTTTTAACAATAATTACACACAATGCTTAAATGCCAAAGTATATCCTGTATTAAGTATGCTTCAAAAATTTAGGAAATTAAATATTTTGACTTTTTGGATGCAAAAATATGGCATTGATTCCTTCACATAAATCAATAACAAATATATAATCAAGCAATTAAACTTGAGATCCACATAATGCTACAATTTTGAAAACCGTTCAGGAAAACAGACAAAAAATAATAATTAATAATTTAAAAATGAAAATATTGCCACCTAATGTTTCAAAATGAAAGATAAATGGGTTTCTGTTTAGGTCAACGGGCTCGACATGAAAATTTTCCGTAACACAGTGGCTGAGTTTCGAAATTCAAGATCTTTGGACTCGGCCCTGTTCCGTAAGTCTTAAATCTTCCGGATTGCTTCCTCCTCTTGAAATAGAGCTCCATCTTCATTACAACACTCGCACTTTCTTCAGGTTTATATAAGATAAGGAAATTCTCCAAATACTTTGAACGAAGGAGAAGTAACAACTCACTTTAGTGGAAGATTACCAGAAGAAGATCTTAAAAATGATTCCGGAATTAGTATTTGTTATTTTTCAAAGAAATGTTGATATGCATTTTAAATATTATTGTTGTTGTGTGTCATGAATTTGCGTATTTACTCAAAATATGAGAACGTTGATTTTTAAAATGTAATTAACCAGAGACCAAGGCAACCAAGTCGGGGATTAATTATTTATATAAGGATAGATATGCAGACGACCTGGCACTGAGGTACCGCGCCCCCCCTCTGTGATTTGGCCGTCCTGGGTTCGATTTCCTGTCCGGGAATGTTTGTATTTCTTCTCCTCTATCAATGAGATGTGAGAATGGGGCCCCCTAGGAAAAGAGCTGTGATGCATGAGTCACTAAGGCGTACGCTTGACCTTCGTTGGTGTTATTTAAAACTGGAGAAGCACCCTCGGCTTAACGCCGCTGACTGCGTCAGTGAGCTTGTCCATTAGAAACAACAACAAAGAATAAATATATTTCGTCAATAAACTAGTGAGAGGATTCATTTTTTTTTGGAATATTTTTTCTTGTTCTTCCATATGTTATGTTAAGTTTCGACTAATTGTGAAGGGCATTGAGTATAAATTTCGAAATACTTCCTCTTCCTGCTGATACGTAGGTCTAAAATTACGAGCTGATCGGCATGCTGATGTAAATCGTACACGTACTAAAAATCATACCACTAGCTTTTACTACTTTGCTTTACAGTTCACATACATAGAGAATATCAATAGCCATATATTTTAATAGATATACAAAAAAAACAGTCAAAAAAATTGTGATCAAATTTTAAAACATATTCTGGTGATAAAACTATAAGACAGATTCATCCAGGTATTTATGGTTGAATGACTGTTGAGGGTGGTGCATAGACCAAGGACCAAAATCGCTATGTTAGAGTTTGTAGCCGAGTAACATAACCACTAGACAAAAGCAATTACTCGTATTCAGAAGTTGTTATTTGGCTTTGAGCTATCACCATATATTTTTTTATCCTATTCATATGAATGGGGGGGGGGTCGGCTTTCTGGCCCAGAGGTAGCGCGTCTTCCTCGTGTTCTGTGAGTCCCGGTTCGGGCATGGTTGTTATATCTGTGAGTTGTGTGAATGTCCCCCCTGAAAAAGGGGATGTGCAGCGTGTGGGTGGGTGTTTCATCTTCATCTGAGCTAGAAGTCAGATTTCTGCTCTCGGGTGCTCAGGGATCCCAACCCTCAGAAGCTACTGCACCCCTCTTTCCGTGATAAAAAGTGGACATGACATCATCATCATATTAAGGGGGAATAGACTTCCTTAAGGCAAATTTCCTCACAAATTTGATACCCATCAAATACTTAGATGTAAAACCCATAATCAAAAATTCATTTATGTAGATAGTTCGGTTTTAAATTAGCATGCTAACTCATTAAACACATATACATACATACATAATTGCATTTTCTTTTCTTTTTTTACTTTTTAAGTCTTAAAATTTTTAACAAATTAATTTAAATTCAGGAAAATATTGAAACGCAATGGCCAGTAAATTTCGAGAAAATGGTCCTCAAACTTTTGGTAAAGATTACATGTTGATAACTTAATTCTCGATCGGATGATCCCAATGGCGTGGCTGTCAAAGTAAACATCTCTTTTGTGGAAAATCAGGGTTCATTCCTGGCTGGAATTTAAAAACTATCTGTAAATCGTTAATTAAATTTAAATAATTTTACTTTTTTTAAAAAAAGCATATACATTTATAATTTTTTTTCTTTTAAAAATTTTATTTTATTATTATGTATTTCGATAATAAATATTTATTTTGGATTGAAAAAATTAAAAACATATTAATTAAAAGTAATTGTAAATTTTCACTTCAATAAAAATAATTAAAAAAGAAAAACATTTCCAGCCAAATTCAAGTGTTGACCTTCCGCATACAAGACGATTACCTAAACAACTACACTACTGGGATCACCCGTTCGAAATTTAAGTTATCAGTATATAAACCTTACCAAAAGTTTGAGGACCATTTTCACAAAATTGACTGGCCATTTCATTTCAATATTTTTTGTGAGTAAAACGTTCTAAATGTATGTTGTTGTTACTAATGGCACTTGCCTATGGACAAGCCCCCTGCTGATACAGCTGCAGATTTAAGACGAAAGAAGCGTCTCTTGCTTTTGAAGTAGCGCCAACTAGGGCCAAGAGTACGACTTAGTTGCACGCTCACCACATTTGCTTAAACAGCCCCTTTTTACAGGGAGGGACAGTCACACATCTCACAGATAGAACACAGAAGAACAACCATGCCCGAACCGGGACTCCCAGAACACGAAGAAGACGCGCTACCTCTGAGCCAGAGAGCCGGCTCTAAATGTATACTATCATTATATTAAAATCTCATTCCGAACTCAGATTTCAACCCCTTGCTCGCTCCTTGTTAGATCCAAAAATCTGACCAACAGAAAAACTGCATTTTGTGCGTAACTTGTGTGACTAAATCCCACTTGTTACAAAAAAGTCACTAGTCTAAAAACACTATGATATCAGTGATGTTTCTTCTTTTGAAGCTCGGCGATTTTTCTACATTTTAATATTACTCTTTTCAGTAAGAAAGGTCTTTCAACTTCTTTTTTTTTTTCTTCATTCTTTGCATCTAAGCAAAAAATATGTTATTTACAAGGTAAATTAGCTAAACTTCCTTGATTTATTTTTTAAAAAAAACTTAAATTTATAAAAAATATAATAAGAGGGGTCTCCTTAAAATTTCTGGTAGACTCTCTAATAACTGCACTTCTTTATTATGGTAAACAATAGAACAATAGTTACCAAAAGAGCCTGTGACATTTGACTATTAATGGTTGAGATGGGTTAGTACACAAGCAAGAAAATATCGATTTTAGATGTCATTTTCAGACTAATTGAAAACAAAATTTGATATAAAGTTACAATTATAGACACAAAATCATATATCGAATTTCCTGTATTTAAATTATTATATTTTGAGTTATCGCTTTTATGTGCATGCGAAAGTGTTAACAGACAAAAAAAATCGATCTTTAGATAAGTTTGATTCAAACTTTCATATATATATCTACAGTCTAGATGTTAAACTTTGTATCAAAATTTATGCTTCTAGCTCTCTTCGGTTTATAGATATTATTTAATGCATGTTTTGTCAGCCCTAAGGTCACACTTCCTTTTAGTGGATTTTTCTCAAAATTTAATAGAAATCTAAAAATTTTGTGCAAACAAAATTTGTAGGTTTCTTAGCCTAACATCATTCAAATCCATGTGCTATATATCATATCATACCTCAAGTTTTTATATCGTTCGCAAAAAGGCGAAAAATAATTCTAAGATGGGTTTTTTTCTATTCAGGAAAGTCTGAAACACGTAAATAGTATTCAAATATTTTGACGACTACAGTAATTTTTTTATATATATTTCTTGTAAAAAACCATTTGTTTGAACCAATATTAACAGTTTTCTTTCTAAAAGTCAAAGGTAGAAAAGTAATATTTTAAATTATAATTTTTGTTTGAATTTAACAAAATTTTCGAATCTTCATGCAGTTTTGGATTATGCATTTTTAATTTTAAAAAACAACAAATGCAAATCTGCTTATTCTTAGGATATATAAATAACTGATAAATGAATTCATAAAGGAAAAAATTTTGTTCGTATAAACTGAATGTGTGTAGAATTTCTTATTTTTCACGCATCCAACTTGTAATAAATAGTTTTAAGCAGTTGAAAAGTCAGCTTAATTTTATTTCGTGTGTATTATTTTAGGAGTTATTTTCAAAAATATATTTACTCTTCAAACTTTTTCTATACAAACATGCATGATGAGAAACCAAAAAAAAAAAAAAAAAGACTTTTTTTAAAGAATTTTTTATGGCTTAAATGTTTATCATTTCGTACAGCTTTGAAGTCATGTCTTGGAAACGTGCTAAATCCTACTCAAAGATCCGGAGAATAGATTGTAGGATTAAAAAGTCAAAGAGCTTCGATATAAATTTTTCTATTAGATCTACGGCACATTCATAAAAAAACCGGTCACATAAAACTGCCTCTTATGTAAAGGAAACGCATAACACTTATATAAAAGAAAATATCTGTTATTATTACTTAAAATACCAAATTGAATCACAGCTCAAAGAGAGTTGTGGTTAGGAAAAATAAGCGTATATCTAATAACCCGAACATCAATGAAGTGACTACGCTATATTTATAAGTAGTAAGCACTTCATCTCAGTTCACCAATTCACAACAAATCATGATATTTTATTACTTCATTACAAGAATGGCAATAAGTTTAAGTTAATAAAATGCTTTGATGATGATGTCGTGTCAGCTTTTTACCACGAAAAGAGGGGTGCAGTAGCTTCTGAGGGTATGGACCCCTGAGCACCCGAGGTAAGAAGCCTGACTTCTGGCTCATTTGAGAATGAAACACACACACACACACACGCTTGCACAGCCCCTTTTTACAAGGGGGGGGCACATTCACACATCTAACAGATAGAACACAGAAGAACAACCCTGCACGAACCGGAACTCGAATCCAGGACTCACAGAACACGAGGAAGACGCGCTACCTCTGTGCCAAAAAGCCGGCAAGTAAATAAAACGTTTTAAATATAAGAATAATCTTCCGACTCCATTAATTCTTATCTGTTGAAAATCAGTGAATCTTAAAAATAAGCATCTTTTTATATCCGTCATTTTATGATATACGCACAAATTTTCGTTTTATTCAACAGTCCAAAAATGAGAAAGATATTTCGCTTAATACTTTCACTGCTTGCCTGGTTGACTTTTCTATTTTGTATTCACAATCATCGAAGAAACGAAAACAAAACAAGGAGTCATCTCTTTCTACTTTGAATATGCGCTACAGAGAAAACAATAATTGCACCTCCTGCTATTGTGAAAACTTCAAGAGAAGGTGACTCGTGACTTTTTCATCCTACTCGTTCGAAATTAAAAAGCGTGAATGTTTCCCCTCTAAGAAAACAAGAGGCACATTTTGTAACGTGCAGACCGAAATTCTTCCCAAATTCCTTTTAAGGAAATCTTGCGTTGCCAATAGCCAATGCAGAAAACGGATGTTTCATTAACCTAAAAAAATTCGGAGCTCAAGAAAAGGATTTTTTTCCTTACTAATATGAAATCTACAGAGAAAAAAATTGATGAAATTTTGATTAATCTTGCAGCTTCGGTTATCTTTGAGAAACCGGAAGACCCGTTTTCGGAATTTCTGCATCTGTCCGCCTGCAATACATCTGTATGTTATAATAACTAAAAGATGCAACAATCTAGCATACATGAAGCATGTCTTTACTCCAAAATTGCACAATTTTATCAAATTTTGAGATATCACATAAAATTTGCCATTACTACACCTTAATACACAAATATATATTACTGAAACTGTAATTGAGCAACTATGCCAAACTACACCAAGGACAAGGTACCACAATTTGACATTACGTGCATTCTTTTTGGGATCATTATCCCGCTAGAAAAGGAAATTTCCATTTAAACCCAAATTTTTAACCCTTTTATTTAGATTACTGCGAAATATATAAAAATAAGTCATATAATTTATAAAGTCATCAATAAGAACAAAATTTTCTGCCCCAGATGAAGTCATACAATTCCAAATCTTGATGGAGTCACCACCCTGTTTAACTGTAGGACATAAATGTTTTGGATCCAAAGCGGTATTAGGCTTTCTCCATTAGGTGCGAGGGCTGTCTAAACCAAAAATGTTTTTTTTCACCATTAAATATAACTTTTTTTCAAAAGATATTGGTCTTCAATTGATGAATTTTTTTCAAAGATCAAAAACTTTTTCTGAATTTGCAAGCTGATGAACTATTTCACTCTAACAATTCAACTATTATATCCAGCCTGTTTAATTACATTTCACACAATTTCAGCACTTGTACTTCTGCCAATCGTTTGAGAAATTTCAGCATTAAGAAGGATAAACCACTTAGCTGCAGCAATCTAAAGGGAAGTGTAAAAAATTTTGTATTTAGATGGAGATTTATTTTCTAGCAGGACAATGATTCCAAACAGAACACCCGTAACGTCAAAATGGGGTGTCTTTTTCAATGTAAACAGCAGCTGTAACCACGATTACAGTACCCTGGCATTAATGCCCTTGAATAGCTGTGAGCCATACACGAAATAGGAGTTTAAAAATACAAAAGTAGAAACAAAACCCTTTAAAGACAAGTGTTGAAAGAAGGATGGGATAAGATATCTTCAAATACCGCCAAAAATTGGCCGAATTGGTACTGCAACATTTAAAGACCATTATAAAGCCAAAAGATATGCAATTAAATATAAACACCTTCTTTTTTGGCGAGGTGTTACAAAAATTTCGTTGGTGTAAGCTCAATTTTTTTAGGCAAAAATCTGTGTAAGTATATTTAAAATGCTTTTGAAATGTTTCAGTTTGAGATTTTTTGTTGAATTTTAAAAAAAAATAATAAAAACATGTTAGCACTTCTCAGTAGTGTTATTTATATTGAAAGTCAATTTTTCCGACCAAAAGTAAGGTGTACTCTCAATTTTTCGAGCCATTGTATATACCCGGCGAGAAGCAATCACCACACCGGAAATTTCATCTCCTCAATCTGAAATGTCCTTGGAGAAGGGAGGAAATAATAATTAACCCTTTGCACTCCAATGGTGCCTCTGACTCACCATTCCAGATTGTGCATCATTTTGTTTTATTTATTTATTTTTCAAATTTATTTGTTAAAAACGCCTACATAATGGTTAAGAAATGTGTATTAATTTTTCAAAGAAATTCGATTTAAAAGAATTATGTATATTTATTTTTCCTAGCAATAAACAAATCTTTGTATTAGGTGAATAATTTTGCATCTAATTATTTTTCGGACTGCAAAGGGTTAACTATACAATTTTGGACCGAATCCATCCATTGGTTCATTGTTTGTTGGAACTCAACTGGTTGAAAGAAAATTCTATTTCTAAATTCTTTTCATCATATTGCACCCCTAAACTAAAAAAGCCTTAATGTGTAATATATAAGAAAATCTAGATTATATTATTTTATAGTCTTTTTTATATACTAAGTACTAAGGGCTATCTTTTATAAATATTTACATTTACCTGAACTTGATGCATGCTTAAAAAAGTGAATCTTTTTTTTTCTAATTTTTGCTGACAAAAAGTTTTAAAATTCTGGATATTTGAGTAATTTTGGAGACCAAATAATATTTCAAACTTTTAATCCCTTAACAGGTTTGTCCGTATGCCGTGCGTGTATCGATTTATTGAATTTTGATAGCTGCAAGCTAAAAATAAACCACTCATAATGATTATAATTCAATATGAAAATTACTTCGATTACATAGATAAGTCATGTATTCAATGGATTTCAATTTGAAACAAAATAAGAAAATATTCCTGAAATAGAAGGTGTCATCTTATTAGCCAGTAAAGAAAATAAACCATTTAAGTGGTTAACTGGGATCACTTAAATACTTTTTTAAGTGGTTAAGAACATAATTATTACCAATTATTCAATAAATTAAAATAAAATTATATTGGTTAAGATCAGTTAATTAATTTAGATTCTATAATCAAGCTATTTTTTATATATAAATGAAAAATATATAAACCCTTTAAGCAAATTTAAACTCATAAATGACTTCTTAGAACTTAAATTCCACTAGCATATTTCCTTTTCAATAGTTTATTAGACAAAACCTCATTTTATTTCCAGATTCATTGTCTAATTAAAGTTTTTTCGCTTCGCACACAATCGAATTAGATAACCGATCTTTATCCTATCAAAAAAGCATTAACGTCATAAAGTAATAAGAAAACGATTTCAGTTTTCACAGCACGAATTTTATGAATAGGATTGTTAAGTCATGAAAACCTTTTCACGATGGAGAAGAAAATAAATCTTTATGACGTCAAACAAAAAGAATCGTTTGGCAAAAATAGTCTTAAAACTCTTTTCATTCGAATCTGATTATGGCAACAATATAATGGATGTCAAGCGATGCATATTTTCATAGAATAGTTGGACTCAATAAGTGATGTTGAAAAATAGCAAAACGGTTAGTGAGTAAAGTTTACTCGTTTTTACGGAACAAGGAACTGTTTCTCGTGTTTGTGTAAGTAATGGATGGCAACTTTTTTTATTATTATTATTTACTCGGAATGAAATAGTTATCAATTTTATTCTTCATATTCTTCAAGTGTTAGATTGATAACAAAAATGGGTGTAACTCATCTTACATGTCAAAGATAATGTAATATTCTAATTTTGTTTATATAGAGCTTTTTTGTTTAAAATTAGTAGAGAAGTTTTGAAAGTGAAGTTTATTTTTTCTATCATCGGATAGACCACCCTTATTTCTTTGATGTTCGTTTGGAAAATGTGAAAGTGACCTACTTATGCGAGACCTTGCTTTCCGCTTTTATCTGAAAGAAAATGGCACTATTTGACAGGAAGGGCCCCAATTATGACCCTACTTGATGCTGCAGGGGGGAAAGGAGGTCACATCTGTTTTCAAAATTACTTAGATAGTTCGGCCATCTTTTATACATTGTTTCAACTTTCGAGATTTGCACAAATTTTGCTCTATGTTTTTTGCAGACGATTTTTTATAAATTCACCGTTAAATCCATTTTTCAAGAATTTAATTATATCTGCAATCACGTAAATATCATAAATGAATCAAAATTAAAAAATTAATAAAATATA
This sequence comes from Argiope argentata, assembly GCA_026289955.1. Classification (NCBI taxonomy): domain Eukaryota; kingdom Metazoa; phylum Arthropoda; class Arachnida; order Araneae; family Araneidae; genus Argiope; species Argiope argentata. Next base: position 1,598,609 of record JAOUZG010008117.1, on the reverse strand, counting down.
GTTATTAATTTTATAATTTTTTAAATTTTTTTAGATTAAATAATTATTGTATAGTTTTGTTTCATTAAAATGTGCTTTTTAAAAATTTATTAACTTGAAATTAGAAATTTAATAAGTAAATAATTTTATAAATTTCCGTTATTCAACAATGTATTTTAAAATATCTAAATTGTAAATAGTGCAATAAATATTTCTATGAAGTGCATTGTTAATGGGGCTCACTTAAATACACTTTTTTATTGAAAATAATACTTTAAAATTTCGTTCCACAAATAAAATCAAAACGAATGCTTTCAATATAATTAAAAAGTGATGTCTCATTACATACTATGAGCAGTTTTTATTTAACTTTTTTCTGAAACCTATGATGTAATTTTTATTAAACAAATTAATCAATCGAACTTGTGATTTATATATAGATGTTAGGGGGTAGGTAAGTCATAATTATATGATATGTGATCGTGATGATTGATATTATGTAATTGTGATAGTTCTTCAGTATTTGATTCTTCATTATATTGTTCGTTTTCGTTTTTTCAATTAGATAGTTTTAGACTTGTTTACATGAAATTGTTTTAATAGCTAACGTTAATTTAAAATTTAAGCTCGAAATTATTTTTTTTTTGATTATTGCATATTATATTTATAAAAATTCGCATTAGAATACCCAAGATTATATAAGAATAATAAATTTGTTCTGTTACTTCTATCAATAGATATATTGTTATACATTTAAATAAGAATACAGTTATCCATATTCTTTTTTAAAATTTTGTTCTTGTAAACAAATTACGTTTTATTCGATATCAAGGGTCTTAACTTATAACGTGCAATTTTAAATCTGCACATACCAAATAATATCGGAGTCATGGCAGTTTTAAAAGCTCTTTCCAATATATATATATATATATATCTGTAAATAGGAAATATCAAAAAATTTATTTAATTATCAAAATTCATTGAACTTTAAGCGTAATAAATGTACTTCAAGTTAATTTTATTGAATTAAGTTACCTAAATTATTCTTCATTATCTCCTAAAAAATTTTTGAAGAGGAAATATCTGTGAAACAAGAGAATTAAAATGTTATTTCACTTGTCATGTTACTCTTTACAATAGTTCCCCCATCTCCATTCATTATGAAAAGTTCGTAGCAGAGGAAAATTCAGTTTTCAGGCAAAAGCAATCCTTTAGGAATTTTTTTTCCTCTGCTAAGAGAGACATAATTTTCTGATAGTGGAAAAGTTACCATTTTTCCTTGCATTTCTTGTGAAGATTGAAAACATCTAGCTGAATATCGTGTTAGCTTGTTGAAGATTTTAAGTATTAAATTCAAAATTGTATATTATAGAACAAATTTATACTCCTAAAAAGTGGCTAATATTATGAAGTTTTAGTTTAAATTAAGTGACTCTTAAATGCCAATAATTGACTTTAAAGACAAATAGGGATAAATAAAATTTCAAACAATAGGAAATCTCACAAAAAGAAAGGCAACAGAAATTACATTAAACTTTGATGTAAAAATTATTAAACATTATTTAAATAAAATTATCAAAAAGGAAAAAAATTATATTCTCAGTATTTAAGTTTTATTGCCTAGCCTTTTGTTCTCTAATACTTAAGAAAATATTACGTTTTATTTCCTGAAAATCATAGCATGAGTTTTAAAGCTTGATTCATCAGTTTTCATTTTATTTTTTAAAGTTTAATCTTAATACGATAACATGTACACAATGAATGTACTTAAAATCGTCACATCAAACATTTATTTAATCGCTGCAACTAAACCATGAAAAATATTTATAAAAAATATTTCAATAATTTATTTAAATACTTATAAAAATTATTGGAATTTGAGGAACTGTTGGTAGACTTCCATAACAAGTTACAAATGGTATGTTGATAACCAATAAGTCGATATTTATAACTTTCTTTTTTAAAAATTCTAATTCACATTTTCTCGATTCAGCAAAACCAACAAAGTTTGAAGTTCTAGTTTGTAACGTCATAAAATATTAATAACTATGTCAAAAAGTATTAATTATTTTATCGTCTGCGTTTTTAATACATTTTCCCGCCATTACTTGTAATTGAAGATTAAAAGCTCATAAAATTTTGTAAAATGAATGCTTATGGCAGATGCTTCGATCATATTCGCAATAAAAAAAATGTTAGAAATCTTTAAAAATTATTTTTTAAACATAAAATTTATTAATTTTTAACATATTGAAATTGAGAGATTTCTATTTACTGTGCTCTCTAGAAAATGATAAATTGCAAATTGTAATTTATTATTCAAAAATAAGAATGTTTTAATGGGTCATTTTAGGATCTGTTAAATTCAGATTTAAAGTACAGCTTAAAATGAATATAATTTGTGTAATTATTATAATTTTTAACATTTTTAAAGCTATTTCACTCCACTTTAATTTTAATTCGTCTAATTACAGGTTGCAGTGTATAAGCGGACTCGAGATTAAAATTGACTACTGAGAATTTTTACCCTTTTTTATTATTTATACAGCATCGAATAAATGGTAAAAATTTAATTCATTAAATAGTAAATTTTGAAACAATTATTACACTTACGAAAAAAATTACATATATATGGGAATGATATTAATAAAATGCTATTTTTTCAAATTTTAAAATAATGTAAAAATAATTTCAGAGCTATTATCTTCTCCGCGGCTATGATAAAAAAAATATCAACATTCCAATTAATTTTTAGTTTAAAATATCATTAAATTTTTAAAAAATTTCTTTTTGAACCCGTTTTACCCAAAAAGTAATTACTCTAAATTTGTAAAGAAATTCTTAAGACGTCCAATCTATAAACAATACATATTAATTTCCTGTTAATTTAAATGAATTCTTTATTTGACCAAATATGAAGTTCTTTCAAGCAATATGGACTAAAAGTAATCGATATTTTGTAACTTTTAAAATTAAGTCTTTTCTTAGGTATATAATACTTCTTTTGGTTATTCGTGTTTTTCATTTGTTCGTGATGATTGTTCGTTTTGTTGTTCGTGAAGTATTAAATCTTCAATTAAGCGCGATTTGAAACGAGATGAAAGTATTTATGCAGCTGTTGAGGTCTTCGTAAAACAAAACGTTATTCAGGCATCTATCTAGCTTATGTTAATATACAAAAAGTCATAGTCCTAAACAGTCACTTTCATGAAGGAGATGTCCCTTTGTTCCGACAATATTATCGTTCTTAAAACAACAATAATACGAACATCCACGCTGCATTTTTGAAGTTGGTTCAAACTGATAGCAAACTATGATCCCGGGGAGATCATGTATAAACGTTACAACATCAATATTCTCTGATTTATGATTAATTAACCCATTATCATTTTGTTTCATATTTAACAATCAAGCTTTTTTAAAATTTACTGTCTTTATTCCATTGTTTAAACATTTACTAAGGTTTTTTTTTTGTATTTAAAGCTAAAACGAATTTTCTTCCATAATATAATAGCAATGAGTCGGGTTTTTTTATAAGTTTTTGCAAAATTCTCCTATTGGCAAATTTAAAGTGATTTAAAGTTTCCACCTTCTTCAGACTACTGCATAATCAGCTCATTTATTTCATAAATTACTTACTGTAGATATTTAGTATCTATGATTATTTTTCTATAAATTTACTATTTAAAGAGCATTTCTTAAAGTTCCCAATATTATGTTTTTGATCAAAGATTCGAGTCCACACAGTAACATTTGCACAGATTATTCTATAATACTTGGTATGCTGCTCTTTCGCATCCTTTACTGTTATCTTTAATATTTTTGATTTGCATCCAATACCCTAATTTGAAGCAAAAATAGATTTCTGCAGAGGAAAAAAACTATAAGAAGCTTTATACATCACCCATTTCAAAATAAGTAACAATGAAAGGTTATTCTCCTTTTTGTTTATTTAGTTTCAGTGCATCTGTTATTTCTAAGTTGTTGTTTTGATATCCATCTCATCAATATTCTCTTCTTTTATACTAAAACAACTTTTGTCTGTTTGACCTTATAAATACGCTTAGAAAAGTCTAGTTAGATAACACCTATTTTTAGATCTCTGGAATGATTAGATTAAGTAAGATTAACTCGAAATATTACACTTTTACTATTCGTAGATTTTATTTACGTATATGTTGTAATTTCCTTTGACCTGCATTCATTTTATCCTTTGTCTGACTATATAATCAGAACTCGAAAATAAATAAGGGAAATATAACATAATATAAGATTTACATAACATTCATTAATCTGCCTTTTGAATGACAAAATTTTTATAATAAATCATTAAAACTTTTTTGGAGATGCATTTAAAAATATAAATAACAAATAAATATATAACAACATATAAATATAATAATACAACTTTTTCTAAGGCACATTTAATTTTTTCATATCTATCCTCTTCATATTCATTCAAAATATTTTTAAACACAACAAAATATTTTTAAGTATCAGATTTTGATAGATTTAAAAGGGGATTATAATTAAACTTCTCCTATAGATAGCATCATACAACGTAAACGGATGAGTAGATTATCATGAAATTTGGTATACAGACAATACATGGAATTTTGAGAAAAAAAATCTGCTTCCAAAATGTTTACTAGAAGGTCTTTTTCTAGAAAACATTAGTTTTAACACAATAAATGACCCAAACACATTACAGAGAAAATATTAACATTTATTTACTATTTTCGGATCACCTTGTAAATTGAACCGTATTAATTAAAAAGAAAAGAAAAAAGTTCAGTTTGGAGAAACAAGAACAGATTAGAACGAAATTGCACAAGAGGAGCAGGTGTTAATTACGTCTAGGAGGATGTAAGTTAAAGGTGCTCCATGTGGACCACCCTTATTCATCTGCAAAATTTTAAATCGATGGGCAGTGTGTTCAATAGCAGATCGTTATTCGCCAGTTATGATGCTGGATTGTGGAATTTAATTCATTCAATGTTGCAATACCGTCGCAAAAAGATACTGTCATCATTATAGCAGAAAATATCGGCATAAAACATGACAACGACTGAAAACATTTCTTATACTAACCTGTTTTGCAAAAAGCTTCCTCTTGCAAAAAGTTCCGCATGCAAAACTCGAAAAAAAAATTCTTAGAATTAACAGCTTTTCCCGGTTTTACAATTTATTACTATTAATTCTTGTTCTGGATTGTTAATATTGTTTCTGTATTCCGTTTTGGGCGTTTATTCTGGTAATGCATGAAGAAAAGCCCTCTGATGGACATTTTGGAACTAGTTTTTTTTTTTTTTTTTTTTTTTTTCTTCAAAATTGTGTGAGAGCATCTCGTGTATAACCAATATACCAAATTTCTCTACAATCCATTTATCCATTTGCGTTGTTAGGATGTTGTTTATAGAGGAAATTTAATTTTAACCATCCTGTATATAATTCATACTATTTCATAAGCCTTCCACTGTTCTGTTTATTTCGCTATTTATTACCATTACTTACTGTTAGCTCCTCTAAAATTCGTAAAAATTGGGTACATTCTGCTATTTGTAGCATTTTACTTAATTTTTAATCTAAAATATAAATGGCATTTCTTTCATGTTAATAGTCAATTTAAAATATTTTTAAATCTTTTGCAGATTTTTCTCAGAATTAAGTAAATATACTTTCGGAAAATCTTGTTGTATTGTATAGTTTACATTTGCAAAACATTCTATTAGTTTTATTCTCATCATTTTTCCAACGAGTTTACAATGCCATCTGGCGGCAATTTCTGCAAAGTTAAGTTTTAAGATATTCCGATTAAATATAGAAATATCTGAACATTTAAAAATATTAAGAAAAATGTATCTCATTTAAAGTTACATGATAACATGACAATGCCAGACTTAAAATCATTTATTGTGAATGATAATTCACAAACTGAGCACCACTAGAGCAGTTTAGCAAAAACAGTTGCTTGGCCAATATTTTTTTTAAAAAAATTCTATATAAAAATATAGTATGAGAATTTTTTTATCATCTAAAATGCTTTAATTAAAATAAGGAAATGAATTGAATCAAGAAAATTTGAAAAACCAGTGTTATCAAATTTCTTTTATAATTTATTAATATTGGTTATAATAATTCATCAAATTTTGTTTACAGATACGGAAATATAAAAAAGCTTTTAATAAATGTTATATGAAAATATTTTTTCTTGGAGTTTAAAACCTTTATTTTGTTATTCTTAAAGAATTCTGATTTAATCCAGTAACAGATGTTCTGGTTTATTGCTATTTTTTAAGAAAGAAAATAACGTTACATTAACAAACTGGAAGATTGAAGTTTATTCAAAATTCCTGTTTCTAATCTGCGATTTGAATTATTCATGAAATTTCTAAAAAAGTTTCAATCTTAAAAACATTTAAAAAATTAGAGACATCGGTCCATAATTAAAAAAAGAACGTGATTCCAATAAAACCATCTTTCAACATAATTCCATTAAATCTTTCCATTCACGATAAATGGTTTTTATATTATTTTAATATTAAATTTGATAAAAAAAATTCTATAAATCTCGACTTCATAGCTGTATGCATTCGTCTAAACCAAATTAATTTCACATTTTCCTCAAATCTACAAATTATGAATTTTTATTGCAAATTACGACTTGGATGCGCTTGTTATACTGCGTATGTGATACAGAACTCCGAAACATTACAATGCTTTATGATTGTGTATAAGATTAATTTTGTAGAAAAAAATTATTAAAGGGGGAACAACGAATTGTGAACTATTCAAAGTCACATGATAGTCAATTTTCACCGTCTTATGAATTTTGTATTTATTAATCATCATTAAAAAATGAATTAAGGTGTGTGTAATTGCAGTTTGTTACGTAAAGTTCTACAAGTTCAATTTAACTCTATGAAAAACTTCTTGATATTAGGAATTATTTTCGAGAAATGCTGTGTTTGGTTATTTTTTTTGCTTCTAAAGTGTGTTTTGTAGTTGCTTCTTAATTATATATGCGAGTCCAAATTTAAATCCTCAAATATTTATCGACATTTATTCATAAGGGCTAACAATTTTAAGCTATTAAACATTATTTTTGTAAACAAATTTATTAAAACCCGTATAGTAAAGATAATTAAGTTGTATGAACTAAAGAGGAATTATTCCTTTCGTTTTCTTAAATTGCAGAGACCGTCTTTTTTAAAGGATCATTCAGTTTGATTAAGAATTTTTATAAATTCATATTGATTTGAAATGCCTCTATCAGAAAGGATTAGCTACCTTAAAATGCCAATGAAATGAGTTGAAGAGGCATTTAATGGAAAGAGAACATTAAAAGTAACTCTTTATAACTGCAACTTTAAAAATCAGGGAAGTCGTGCCAGGCTTACTGAAAATAGATTTCTAAAATCAAAGTATCGTGAAACGACATCAAATTAATATTTGACCAAAACCTTTTAAAACCCAATGACATAATATATTTGTCATTAGTTACAGTTATTTAAGAAAGAATTTATATTTGTCTTATTCCTGATGGAATTCATTCAGATAGTTTTTCTTAAAATTAATTATTTAAAAAGTTTATAACGTTTTAAAGTTTTTTCTTCTTTTTTTACCGTTTGGACCATAAATCGTCATTTTTCAAGTAAATAATTCTGCATATAAAATAAGAAAAACTTCTTTCTCACTTTTTTTTTATTTTTTCCAAATGCTTCTAATAATTTAACTACCTATTTTAATCAATCTAACAGTTGCTTTTAAAGTTTTTAACCAAGAATATATATATATATATATATATATATATATAGAGAGAGAGAGAGAGAGAGAGAGAGATTGATTGATTGATTGATAGAGTATGCTTGTAAAGGCTAAATTGTAGCGCGTGTCGTATTTCACACAATTTTTTAAATAATGACTGTAATTATAAAATGTATCTTTTATTTTAGTTTTTTGGCAACATATTTTCTTAGAAAAAGAATTCTAACGAAAAAATCATGTTCTTGTTTGCATTTTTAATATTTTGTTGTGAAGCGTTTTAAAATAAATGGAACCTGAAATTTTTGAGTTTTCATTTTTATTTAGCATGTAAAGTTAAGCTGCATCAATGGACATCGTTAAAAAATGGCCAACATACTGATAACCTGGATCTATAAATAAATAAAACATCGAATGCTGATGGATACGACTGTGGAGAGCTGCACAAGGTGAGTCTTAAAATACCTTAATTTAGGTTAAACAAACAGGAAATTTATATTTTTAAGTCTGTATCTCTGCCAAATTGATGGAATTTAATACTACGTTCAATTAATTAGCAGAAGAAATTAAATTAGAGAAGGTTGAGTTTAGATATAACAAAATGTGCTTTTAATTCGAAAATTAGGTCAGTTTTTCTTATAATAAGAATTTCAAAATTTTGATTCTTTATCTCAATTTAAATTCAAAATGAACAAAGAAATTACAAGTAAAGTCTGAATGAAAAAAAATAATTTATTCCTGCTCAAACATAACAAATGCTAAATCTACAACAAACACTCAATAAATATAACAAATTAAATAACAAGCAAATAGAGGATTTGAACATGATCAAACAACTATTGGAGGAAGCTCTATACACAACAGGTAGAAGGAAAGGATCTCATGGAAGAGACGCAGGTACATATGGTTGAAAAGAGACTGCAAGCTTTGCTATTGCTTCTTTGGAGACTACAGTCAGGCAGTGGAAATATCAGAATTCGGAAGAGACCATGTCATTGAAAGAAACTGCAAGAGAAAGTAAAGCTTTCTTATATATTTTAAACCATATAAGAAAGGCTGATTTTCTTTAGCTTACTGCAAAAAGATTAAAGCATATAATTTAACTTTACTTTGCAAGAAATGATATTTAAATGACACATTATTAATCAAATAGAGAATTATATATATAATAATAATTGAATATTAGAATTTATATGGAACAAATAAATTAGAATATTATACAAGAAAATTTATTCAATCCGCTATTTTTATCTGCCTATATTTTAATATATTTTTATACTTTAATTACATTTATTCGTGTGTAGTTTAATTAATAACTCATTGATAGGCTTTCAAATAAAAATGACTTAGAATATTTGAAAATGTATTCAACATTCCTTAACCCTTTTAGAAAAACATTAATTTAAATTATTTCTATACTACCCAATCAGTTTTTGCCATGAAAATTGTATGCAAGTAAAATGCACAAGTCTCGTATACAGTATTAAAGTAATATTAAGACCATTAAAATTAACTGCTATTAAAATTTTCAAAAGACTAAATTTAAGAGTTCTAACATTTTTTTTAAATATCCAAGCTTAATTTTTTATTGAATTATTATTTAAAATATAAAAATGTAACACCTTGTTGGTTTAAAAATTCTGATTCAAAATGTAATAATATTTTATATATAAATTTTATCTAATTTTTAAAATCACAATTTTTATCAACATTTTCATTTTTTTTCCTTGTTCATTTGTATTTCAAAGTTCAAACATGATTTTTTCTTAGATAAATTTTTGATTGAATTCTCATTTATAAATAGTATTGCTATAATCAGGAAAATTTTGATTCTTCAATTCTTTTTATATCCTTTTATTTTATTTCACTTTATATATTCATATAAAGCTGGAATTTTGTAATCGATTTTTCACTAAATTTTCGTCAGTTTAGAATTTCGAAATTTATACTTGGAAATTCTCGAGAGTAATAGGTTGTTGTGATAATTCAATAGCACTCTTCTAAAATATAAATACACTGTTAGTCAAAATTTGATTTAAAAGAAAAAGTTAAATTTAATAAACATTATGTTAACAGAGCCTCTCTCCTCCTTTTTCCATTGTACGAAGTCTTAATCTGAATAAGCTGTTAATTAATCTAATTTCAACCAATTTAACAAAACTAATAAGAAATAGGATTTAATTTCAATAACTCAACGAAAGCTCTATCGGATTTTGATGAAGGTTGTGTGAAATATTCAACGTACAGAAGTTTCACTGAGATTATGAATAATAAAAAGAATAGAATCCTATAATTTAAAAGGTTATTAAAAACTTGACAACTTCGATTAAGAATTTTTTTTAATTATGGTGTTCTGAGAGATAAAAGAAAGATTAAGAAACAATTCTGACATGTTTTCAAACAATTTTGTAAAGTGTAAAGAAATTTTGACTTCAGGAACGAGGAAATAAAATTCTGATGGCATAGTTGTTGATTTAAATAATAGTGAAAAGTAGAAAAAAAAACGGTATACAGAACAAAATATTTAAAGTTCTAGAATACTTCTTAACGGTAGCTGCTCGTAATTTATCTTACTTAGACGCCTGCAAGTCAGATACGTAAAGAAAATTCTTACAAGATACTTTTGACGACTTTGGTAAAGATGTTTCAAAGATAAGTATATGTTGTTTGATATGATTCTTACTAAACATGATTTTAGCGAGTTTTGTTATATTAAAATTCTGACAGTTAAATATTTCAATCAAATAATATATCGTAAAATGAACTTACAGATAAAGTTTAGAGTGAAAGAGAGAGTAGAATTATATTCGTTTAATATCTGGGGTATGCAGGGGCGGCGTAGCTGGGAGCCTGGTAGTGGGGTCGGGGAGCAGAGTATGCGGGTGCTGGGGCAGCATAGTGTCGGGGCTCATCGACGACGATGGGGTTGGCGTGGAGGACGACATCAGCGGGGTTTTGGCTTTCGGTTCCGGGCTCGTTGGTCTTGATTTCAGCTCGGTATCCGTGTTCGTCGGCGACGTATTCTACAACTCGTTCGATACCTTTGTCATCCTGGAAATAGAAAATCAGAAATTATGAGATTCCAAATCAAAGAATAGTCCGTCATGCTTTAAAACGACTGATCTTTTCCTTTTTGCGAAAAGCGCCATTTTACCTTGTATCCGTAGCTGCCTTGAACTCGTCCGTGACCATCTCCAGATTCCTTTCGGAAGGTGGTGGTTCCGTAGTCATCGTTGGTCTCATATCCGAATTCATAAGGTTGGGGCTGAAAGGATTGTAAAATATTAGTATTCATCAAAAAAATTTATTGTTCATTTTTAAATAAATAAAGCCTTAATTTTAGGATACTTCATTACGATATTAACAAAATCGACACTATTTTATATCATATTCCCTTTTTTAAAATAAAAGATTGTATTTTCTTAAAGTAAATAAAAAAGGCAAGTTTCTAAATTAAATAAAATTTCAAATATTTCTTGAAAACATACGGAAGCTTATTTATTGAGAATCTTCCACAATCTTTACATTTTTGGTGTTCAAATTCGGCCCATTAAATTGTTCTAGACTAATAAAATGAAATATTGAAAATTCTTTCCTTTTAAATATTTTAATGAATATTTTCTATATCATAAATTTCCTTGGATATTAAGATAGGTCTCTTGTAGATAGATTTTCCTTTGTTTTCAGAAGTTATTAAATTTTTGTACTTAATTTGAAACTTTATGGTGACAATTTTAACTAACTTAACTTATTAGTAATTTTATTTAAAAATTGTCAGTAATAAATTTGAAGGAAGCAAGTCATACGATATTTAACCAAATTTTACTGTAAAAATAAATTTTGTTATTTTTTAGATATTTTTGTTAAAATACGAATATGTATATTGCTCATCATCTGTTTCCATTTATCACATATATTCAAAATGTGAATTACTCGTATTAGAAATTAACGAACACAAGTAAGAAACCCAAATATGAATTAGATAACCCTATTAATAACCTTGTAAAGGATAAAGGATTAAAAATTTCCTAATCAACAGGTACAATTTCGGAAATAATTTCAAACACAGTTTGATTAAGCCAGTTGAAATTTGACTGATTCATTTCTATATAATTTCCGAATTTATCATATCGGCAACTAATTTATCATATCGGCACCTAAGTTAAAACCAGACAAGTAATAAAGAATAAAAAGAAGTGAACTCACTGGGTAGTGCTCTTCATAAGAGGGTCCACCATAGGAAGGAGCTGGGGCTCCATAGTGTTGGGCGAGGGATACAGCAGCAAGAGCTGCGACAAGAAGAACCTGCAAATTCAAGGAAAAGAAAAATTTATAGCATTATATACCTTTTCTACGTTTGAAAACTAATTTTATTAAACTTAGTGTAATCCTTTTGTGAATTTATTTCATATTCAGAAAAGTCTTACCGATTTATTACCCATTTCTTATGTCTTAAATGGAGCTAGTTGCCGAATTTGATGTTATTTCACTTTTAATAACTAAATATACCTTTAATTACATCGAAAAAGTTTTGATACTTATTTAATTTTTGGAAATTATAATTAACGGTAAACAGTGGATAAATTAAACTAATAAAAAAAACTTCGGTTTTAATATTCAGATGAAATTTTTTTTATCTTCGTTGTACTTCTTTTCTTTATTAAAATTATTTAAATTATTTGTCTAAAACGTGTTATTTTATTTTAGAGCAACATTTTAAGAAAATATTAGGATAAAAGATTTATTATCTTAAGAAACTTTAAATGTTAATTTTTTTATTGAGTTTACTCTAATAAAAGTCCATTTAAAGTCAAGGTTTTGCTACCAGCGCCATTTTTAATTCGTCGGAAGTCAAAATTTGACTTAAATGAAACAAATCTTTTTTTTATTATTATTTCATTTAATTCGCTGAGTTGTCTTTGTAATTAGATATCTAATGATATCAAAAATCCTTATGTCAAACTTTTTATGACGAAAAGCCTAAATAAAGGAAAATATTACTAATCGCTTTAACTATTCACTAACTATTAATCGCTTATTACTAATCGCTTTAAGCTATTCACTAATCGCTTTAAGCTAAAATCCTTTTCAGTAACTTAGCGAGCAGATATGAAATTTCAAATTCAATGACTGCTAATAAATATTGAAATTTCTGATGGTATATCGAAAGATAATTAAATTTTCTGAGAAACATTTCTGCTAAGAGCATCTTGCATAGAAGCTGTAGAAATGAGAGATATTCCATTCGAAAAACCCAAACGTACCTTAGCGATCATGGCTGGAATAATTCCCGAACTGCGCTTGATATCACAATCCAAACAAGTGCTCGAAAACTGAGTGTGAAAGTGACGGTAACGGTAAGTGTTTATATACCCGCTGTTCCAAATAACACAATAAAGAACAAATCAACAACGTATTTATTTAAATGAATCCATTCGACAAACCACCACCCTAACTAACCAAATAAAAATTAAAAAATCAAAGCCAAGCCAGTGGTATACGGTTTCCACGAGCATTTTTCTTTTGCTTTTTTTCTATCCACCTTCAAGCTCTTAGTTTTGTGGACGGGTCAGCCACCGCCTCGTGCGCTCTTAATCAATGGGTTATCAATAATTGTTCCGCTTGGCCGCACCCAGCCCGCAAGGTGGTTTCTTCCCAGAAACACGGAACAACCAGGATGGACCGTTGTTCCCCATCCCTTCTCTTTCTATAACACATCTGTCAGTTTTGGAAATGACTGGAAATGTGGTTTTAAGCTCAAAAACCGATGGAAATAAAGGAATTGGGTGGAAAAGTGTGATCACAATGGGTTTCAGCGAAAAGTGAAATGAATTATTCAAAAGAGGAAGAGTAAAAGCTTGAAAATTTTTCAGTTGAGCGATTTTTGGTTATGTGGTGTTATTATTAAATTAAAATCATAAAAAACCCTCAAAAAATAATTAAAATATAGCATTTATATAATAAAATAACAAAAACATTAGATATATATTATATTACATATACTATAAACAAATGCATTTCTTCAAAATGCTCAAATTTAGAATTAAAATTACGTCTTTTTGCATCGAACAGGATTAATTCGAATGTTCGATTCATATTCTATAGTAGTTTGAGTTTAAAAGCAACAGAATGAAATGAGTGGGAAAATTGTGGAGCACTCAATGGGGGTATTTAATTTTAACATGAAATTAGTCGCTCAAAAAAGTAATTTAGGAATTGGAAAGATATTCAGTTCGTAGTTTTTTTTATGCAATTGCATGGTTGATCTGATAAATCTGTGAAGGAATTTAATACACTTCAATGGCGTTCATATTGTCAGCGTATAAAACATTAGGTACAAATTTTTTTTATGTAATTAGAGATAAAATTTTCAAAAATGCTCAAGCTCGTACTTTTAAGAATATTCTTAGCCGGCGTCCTGGCCTAGAGGTAGCACGTCTTCCGCGTGATCTGGGCGTCCCATATTCAAATCCTGGTTCTGGCATTGCCGTTTTTAAACTGTGTAGCGTCTATGAGATTTGTGAAAGAGCCCCCCTTTTCTTGTAAAAAGGGATTGTGCAAGTGAATGTCATCAAGTGTGACCTACGAGGCAGACTTCTGCCCTTGGGTGCTCAGAGGCCTTTACCCTCAGAAACTACTACGCAAACTCGCTTTAACATCGCTGACTTCGTCTGTTGGTTTATCTATGATAAGAGCCCTTTGTTACAACAATAACAACATTCTTATCTATCAAGCGTAATCACTTTCGTTAGAGTTTCGGGTAAATTTGTTGTTTAAATTTTTAAAATAGAAAGGGTTTGTAGAAAGGTGTAAAATTTTGGTTTGATTATACAATACTATTATTTGTATATTACGTATTGAGAAGTTGTTTTAACATTCTGTTTACAATTTAGTAAATATTCTTTTTTAATGAAACTATACAATTAAGCATCCACTACATATTGCGCATTTTTTTATGCATTCAATTCCAAATACCCCAAAAATATCACGAAAAGGAATTATTTATTAAATTTTGCTTTTTAGAATTAACCTATTTCTTGTTTGATTTTTTCTTTTCTTTTCAGAGATATTTCTTACTTCCCCTTGTGAGATATTTTCTCTTTTTATTCTTTTTCAGAGACATTTCTTACTTCACTTTGTAAGACAGCTCATAATTCATTTTATGAGATATTTTGTATCTCTTTCTCTTCCTTTATGGGATGTTTTATAGTTTTTTATTAACTTTAGAGATATTTTATATCCTTTTTATCTCTTTAATAGATATTTCTTATGATATTTTATAATTCACTTTAAGAGAAATTTTATAATTATTTATTAACTTTGCGAGATAATTCTTTAAGAAATATTTCTTAATTCACTTGATAATATATCCATTAATCAGAGCTGACTCATTTTTTTATCAAGATTATTCTATTTCTAAAACGCATAAGGGAATTAACCAAGTTTCATTTTCAGTTATCTCATGCCCCAAGTATCTGATAACCCAATTATTATTTTCATTTTTCAAAATAAAAATGTAGATGAATTCACTGGTTAAAATGCCAGAAAACCGCCGTGTGGTTGTTATTGAGATTCAATAAATTCTTCCGGAAATAAATTAGGAAAATTAGTGGTTGGAAAATGACTATGCCTCAATCATATTATAGCCTTAGTGCTATTGGTCGACTATTGACGGGCAGCTAAGTTCATTAACATTCTTCCAACATCTCATTTAATTATGCACTCAGGAAATGTGAACGTGATAACCTTCTATTATCGAAAAAAAGATTTATTGTATTGAAATCATTTAATAGCAAGACTGCTGAAATAATAATCTTTTGAATATGTATTTACACCAAATTTCCAAAAAATATGCTTAAAAATTAGTGCTGATGCTCTCGTTCAAATGTAAGCTATTTCTCTATAAAACTTATTCTTAAAGATGTATGATATATGCAAGATTATTTATTCACTCACAATTTATGTGACTGAAAAAGGAAATATTTCTCCTATACTCTCAGATATGTACAAAATTATATAAATTTTAGATTTAATGAAATTTTTTAAATTTTGAAATTGCACAAATATTCTTCAGTTCTTGTAATGATTATTTAAAATATTCTATCAAAAATGCCAGTTATTTTTTTATAATTGCAGTTGTAATCAAGACCGGTATGTAACGTGAAAGTATCTGGAAACGCTCGTTATTTTTCACCGCGTTTAATGGGAGTCAATTTTGAATATTTTATATTAAAATCTATAAAGAAAATTTTTGTTTAATATGCCATATCCTTCAAAACGAAATAAAAGTTAAAGTGAGAGCAATATGAAGCTGTGTGTAGGAATTTCTTAGAGTGACATCGAACAAATTTTTCTTCTATTAAGGAACATTTCATGTATATAATACCGAAAAATATTTTTAATTAAATTTATATTCATCAAGAAAATTCCTAAAGTGTATTTTATAATCAAATTTATGCAAAATTTATTTATACTCAAATCGTTGCATTGAAATTTATTCACTCTTTCGTATCCAGCTACTCAATATAGTTCCAAATTCTGTTTCTTCTTAAAATTTATTCTGAAATAAAATTAAATAGTTCATAGAAATTCAATTAACTTCATTGAAATTTAAAATTCATAAGATGTTTCATTAGGAGTGCAATAAAATGTAAATTATATTTTATATGAAGTTAATATCCAGATAATTGGTAAATATGAAATTTGAAAATTCCTCATTTTCACTGTTTATTTATTATTTTTTTGCTGTAAAGATAGCATGGAATAAATTTTATACTAAATATCATAATAATCTGAAAGTCAAGCTTAAATTAAAAGTCAGGCTCTAATCGTGTTTCTTTAATATAACATATTTTGCTAAACCTAAATACACTAATAGTTCATTTCCTGTATACCTAACAACCCAAAACAGTGTATTTAAAACGAATACTTTGTAGTGTGAATATAAACAATAAATAAATCCCATTTCCTGTTTAGATTCTTATAATAAAATATCAAAAAGTAATTGGATTAAAGTTTCTAAATTATTTTACAATCAGGATCTTATTTTTGTAAATGAAGGTCTCTAGTTTACCAAAACTTGTGCTTCATTTTTATAAAGATCCATTTCATTTTCCTGAAATGGTTTTGATTTTCGTACCAATTAAAAATGTATTTAATGAAGACGACAATATTTCATACAGGAAAAGAAATTCAAAATAAGAAATTGTATAAAAATTTATGTTGATTCTTCTTGCAGTTTACACAAAAGGGTTAACCCATATCAGGAAATTCAACCAAATTTTTCGCGCTAGATTTCTTTGATTTGCCTACGCCTCTAACTATGTTTTTTTACAAAAGAGTAATAACTGACCTACTAAATGGTTTAACATTGCTATTATATATCACAAGAAAAAATCATTGTGTTTAAATTAGATGATGACAGAATGAAATATGATTCATGTTTTTCACGTTAAAATAATCCGAAAGGCAATTTTTCGATTTGAATAAATGAATTACATTTCAGATCAACAAAATGCATTCTTTCTCGTTCTTTCATTAGCGATGAAGTATTCATCAACTATCTCTTATAATTGGTTTTAAGTTCATATTTTTTATCTAACTATTCTTTAGTCGTAATTTTAACCTGCTTTCAAAGGTTAAATTTCCAAAAAAAATTGAATGACACTTTAGCTATATGAATCATATGTCATCGGGGAAATTGTTTGGAAACATAATATTCATAAAATTTTATTGCATCACTCTTTATACAAAAAAAATTCCAATATAAATAACAGCTGTATCTAACAGTATCAAGTCGAATTGGTATGCTAAAATCTTGGATTAATTAGTGGCTATCAATCATTCCTTCAATTATTTTCTTCAAATATTTTGTAAGAACAAGGTGCTCCTAATATGGTGGATACGTTTGCACTGTCCTGAAGACCACTAACTATTCATTAGTAGTAATTGTAATCTATTTTCTAAGATTACGTTTCCAAAGCTGATTTTTAGAATGGCGCTTTAGCTGTAGAAATCATATGTCATTGGAAGAAATGTCATAGAATGTTATTGCGTCTCTCTTTATCCAAAAATTGCTATATGAATAATTGCACTTTCATTGTGAAGTCAAATCGGTGTGTTAAAAGCTTGGATGAGTTTGTGGTAATCCACCACATTTCAATGATTTCTTTCGAATATCTTGTGACAACAAAGTGCTGCTTAACCTTATAGGGTGGACACGTTTGTATTGCCCTGAAGAAATGTTTTCATTAGTAAGTTATTACCCAATACTACATCTTTTTAATCAGTAAGAGAATCAATTGTCCGACGTATGAAGTGGATCTTAATCTAAGCGATTTCTTCCTATGTGGCCATTTAAAAAATAAAATGCATCGAAAAAAATTTCTATGATGAGTGGAATTGAGACAAATACTCAAATATGAATTTGCAGCAATTCAATTATCCACACAGAAAACCGTTCTTTGAATTCCGTAAGATTTTCGCTAAAATATTCTGGCATACCGTCGCAGATGGGTAATATTTCGAAACCATTGCATGATTATTACCAATATTTTTCAGTGATTGGTAATTTTTGTTCCTAGAGCTTCATCAGTCGTTGAAATTTTAGGGACAATTTTAGGACCTTGCAAAACTAATGAAAATGACAGTTTACTATTGCTAAGGCAAGTTGAATTTTTTTGTCTTTATTTTTAAAAAAATATCAACCCTTATTTGAAAAACATTTAAATATGAAGTGCCAACGAAATTTGTGTTCAACTTAAAGTTGTTAACTGATCTAACAGGAAAAATTTGCAATACGAGTTTTAAAATTAGATGGTATATTTTGTGTTTAGAAATTCAAAAAAAAAATTATTTAAATAATTGCTTTCTTATAAAATAAATGTTACCTATTTCATCAGAAAAGGTAAAAAATATGTCCTTGGTAAAATTCTCAATATTTTATCATTAATTTCAATATGGAATTATTGTGGGTATATTCTCTTATATAACGTTTTTAAGATTTATTTGGATAACAGCCATAAATTCTGTTTCAAATTATAGGGGACCACAAATCATTTCCTCCTTTATTCAAGTAAAATTGAAAAAATAATAATTCTAAATCTAATTTTTTTGAAAAAAAATGTTTCTAAATACAAGAGCAGAGAGAAGCAAAAAAAGTGAATTAAGAAAGCCAGTTTAGTTGCGCAATGTTTTCCTGAATTTGCACATTTTTTTAAAAAAAAAATACTTTTGCAAAATTTTTAGTAATAGATTCTAGGGCTGCGAGAGAAACAACAACCATTTATCGAAACTAGAAAAGTAAGCGCCTGTTCTAAAACTATTAAAATAACGCAGCTTTAGTATCTATCAAATTTTTGTGTTTAAAAATTTATTAAGGAAATTACGAACATCAAATTCTTACCTGACTTTATTATTATTTCACAACATGGTTTAGTTTCATCGTATAAGTGAATTGAAACGAGTGTGTATTTTAAACCATACTCATCAATGATTAATTTTATCCAAAATTTGATAAAGTTTATTATATGTGTTTTAAAGATCATATTAAAAACTCATTCGCCTAATTGTGTTCGTTGATCTCGAACATCGTCGTTTCATCCCAAAGAATGCAACAAAGGGGCATTATTGAATCCAAAGTATCTAAAAATTTGTGTCATTTTCATTACATTTTTCAACTAAAAGAAACTTGTTTCCTTTAAACCTGTATCTACTGAATTATGTTGCCATCAATTTCCGAACTTCAATTTTGCACCAATAATTAAGTTTCCTTGCAAAATAATCCCAGAGAACCCAAGAGAAAAAATTTAATTAATAGAAATATCATAATTAATTCAATTATTAATTAAATATTTTTCATTCCTACTTTTAGCTTATATTAACTTCTTTCTATTTGGGGTACATTTTTCGTGTTTTTTAGAATACCATCGGCAAAAATAGTCATATTACGAAAATATAATCCATATTTAAATAGTACTTACAGCTACGTTAGTAGATAAAGAGTTAAGATATTATGATTATTAAGTAAAACGATTTAAATAATTTGAGCTTAGAATGTGACATGTTAAAAAATAAAAGTAAAAATTTGAATTTGCATCACAAATTTATCGATGACACAATGATCGTATAAGTAATTGTAAAAGTGTTTTTAAAAGTGCAGATCGCTTATATTTTTATTAAATATTGATCAATTAACTTGTATTCTAAACACATTTATTTAATGTATTTGAATTAATCTTTTACTCTATAAATTAAGATTAATATTTTTGTATTAATTAAATAAAAACAAAGGATTATGACTCTTATAAAAGTGTCAAATACAAATATAAGTATACCGTTGTATGTATGTAGTAAATAAATACTTGTGCATTGAATACAATAAAAGAAATACTTTTTTTTGCTTCTCATTTTTTTTATTTAGTTGGGATTTTCGATAAGTCATAGGCCCTCATGTACCTAGTTAAGATAATAATGGGGGTCAAGTTATGCTAACCGAACGCTCTAAAATTTGTTCAGAAGGCCTTACCAACAATCTTCCTTGACGGATTTCGCCCAAACTTTGACACAGTTTAAAACTGTATTTTTAAAAAAAATCACGCATCAAAACTTCACTCATTTTATTCTTTGCATTTTTGATTATTTCTTCACAATCACAGGTCAAATAATAAAAAAAATCCTAGAACAATTAATTTCAAATTTTTATTTAGCTGTCCAATTTTGTATATAGAGTATTTATCAAATCTCTCTCCTTCTTTGACTTATTATGCAAACAGAGAGACTTATATAATCTTAAAAATGAATGATTATTAAAATTCAGATTACGATTTATTTGAATTTCAATTTTTTATAACGGTTTTATTACGTGTTTCAAATGGATTTAAAAATTTCTAGCAGTGTTTTTAACTATGTGAAATCACTAGAAATAATTCAAGAAATATTAAATACATTCGTAGATATATATGGACATAGAAATAAATTTTCTGTTGAAGTTCTTATTAATGAATTTATTAGCATCTTAATGCTCATTTTTTCACCAATGTTTTCATTCTCCATTACATAAGTCCCAATTGCCTTTTCTCCATTGCTTATTCATTAATATAAGCGGTCAGAGTAATTTTCTCTGTCATTATAGTTAATTATTCTGCTTGGACTTGCAGAGGAGCTTAGCTTAGGTAAGTAATGCTTTAAGTTAAATTACCATTCGCTCAATTTAATGCTATGATCGGTAGTCGAAGAAAGTGAAATCTCTTAATACTCTTAATTATGCGTAGTACTTTGCATCTGTTCAAATGAAATTAAATTGCTAAAGTAAAAACGATTGATTTTGATTTATCCCTACGAAATTATAATTATTGTTACTTAATGGTCATTCCTGAAAAACTTACACTTCTCTACATTTAAATTATCTTAAATTTATTTAATTAGCGTTATTAATTGTCTTGAAAACAGCGTTTTCTATAATTATTCGTCTGCAATTTCCGTAAAAATATTTTTTAAAATTCTATTACGTTCATATTAAGTATCTACCTTAGGTCTAATGTGTATGAATTTTTCTTATTTAAAAATAATGCGGTATTTAGTTATAAAAATATAAAAAATTATAAAATATTTTAAATTAATATTTATTAAAATTAAGTAATTATTTTAAAAGATTAAATTAATACTTATTTAGTATTTCCTACTAAATCGTCTGCCTTTCTAAGTGTAATAGTACAGCAAAAGAGACCAAGCTAAAAGATATTCTTGTAAGTTTGTCTTCCTTGCGTCTTTTCATCTTTCTTTTTCCTTTTTTTGCACTACTTCCCCTTACCAATATCTTTTTTAATTCAGTGGTATATAAAAGCACTAAATGTTCCGATCTGTCATTAAAAGTGATTTTTTTACTTTTAATTTACGTTATTGCTTTTTAAAAAATGCTTACTGAGGATTAACTAAAAATAATGATTGTTTCTGAAATATTTCTAAAATAGAATTTAAAAAAAGATTTTGGATTTTGTATAAAAAGTTTATTGTACTTTTTTTTGGCAGGAAATTGAGGAAGTAAGAAAAATTTAGGACCCCAAGTAAAATATGATCTGTGTGTTTATAATTTGTTTAATTTTAAAAATTTTTACTTCCGCCAGTCTATATTAGACATTATAAAACAAACTCTCGAGACGACAAAGTGAGATAAATGCTTAAAATCATCTTTCTGAATAGTTCCCAATCTTTTCAAAGCAAGGCCAATAAAAAAGTATTCTGGGATTTAACATTAGAAAATAAGAGTGACTTAAAATTATGACCTCAGAATAGAAATACTCAACATCTTTCAAACCAGCAGAAAATAACATTTTTTAAATCAAAAAAGCCTATACTAAAACCAAGAAAATGTACCTAAGCACGCTATTAAGTGTAATATAAGTTCATTTCCTCCATTCGTACCTGGACTGTCTCCTTGAAAATTTAGTTGTAATCAATGAAAAGTAAAGCGAAAAATTTCACATTCACATAAATAAATTTGAAATAGCTTTGAAAATAGTTTATCATGTCCTTATAAAATGTGCGGATTTTTGTTTGTTGTATATTGAATTTAAAAATGGATTCTTTATGATTTTTATAGTTATACATCATTTAAATTAGATCACATATTTTAATTTTGTATTATGAAGTTATTTATCCTTATGACACAATATCTTTCCTTTCTAAAAAATTTAATTTTAATTTTTACCAACAATCTATCACTATTAAAAGAAAAAAAAGTAAATGCGTGTGGATTTATGCTGTACATGGTAGATGTAGAATATTAGCCCTGGGCGTTGGTTTTAGAACTAAGCGTCTGATACGTATAGGTAGTTGATAGACTTTGAATCTAACCTATCTAAGAAATACATAGTTTGGATGCAGGAAATACGCACTTCAATATGATTTCCTGCAATTACGAATATTTAAAAGTGTGTTTCTATTTCGCATTGAAAACTAAAGCTAATGGATTTTACTTTCTTTTTTGTTCCATCAATTTTTCAGTAAAATCTGTAAACAAAGACCTACAGGATACTAATAATATTCAGGTAATATATCCAATAGACTCATAAATTAAAGTTCTTTTATGAATTTAAATTGAATTTGTTAAGAAAACTGTGAAATAAATTTAATCATGACGTACTGAAATAATATATGCGGAAGCACAAACTTGTGTCTTAAAAGTAACAAATAACACCCTTTTAAAAAATATATTCCAATCATATGAAAGATTTACAATACCTATACTTAAAAGGAAATGTGAAAAAAGGCGCTGTCCTTTTTATCTGATGAACTTTTAATCTGCTTCATATCTCCCCAATCTAATCGAATGTTTTTCGATAAACAACACATTCTCTAAGGCCATCGTTAATGATATTTCCGATTCAACGCACGATTAAAGATATCTGCACATCCCACATGAGATATCACAAAAGTTACGTTATATAATGAGCTTACAACCAAACGTACCTAAGGGTACATGGAGGATTGTTAAATGCGACATGAGAAACCATTTTTTTTTAGATTGGATTAATAACCTGAATCGAAGCTCATAATTTCGTCGCTTTAATTGATCATAGTGTTTCGATTTTTAATCTGAAATGTAAGCTTGTAAACTCCACCGTAATTAATTGTCACTTCTAAGGTGAAGGTTTACTTGTGCTTTTATTGGATCAAGCGAAAAGTGTAACTCAAAAGGATTATCGCATTTTGTGTACATAAGTAATTAACTTTGACCATAAGAGTGACTCCAATTCATCATAACGGATTGTTTTTTTAAATATTTCTTTTTTGTTCGAAATTAAATATTCTGCAGCATTTTTTACGAACTTCGATGACGAATAATGTTTTTTGATCACATAACGATGCAAACTTCAGATCAGGAATTACTTAAAAAGCATTGAAAGAGCCAAACATGCAACTCTCAGTTCGAAAAATGAAGCGGGAATTGATGCTTTATTAATCTCTTAATAGTTTTGCATTTTTTCAATGAGTTTGCCATAGTTTACCATTGCACCGCATTCCATTACGTTCCAACAGAATCTCAATGTTTCTTCTAATACTATGGTACTATATGATCCTTTACTAAACATCTTTTTTTTTCTTAATTCTTAAATAAAATTTCAGACTATATATTAGTGCTACAGTTTTGTTAGTGAACCAATGGATGTTAAACAAAGTTTTGATGTAGTATTCCCAAATGTCCTGCTAAAAAATCATCTTTTACGATTTAATGTAGAATGTACTTTCCTTATTTTCCTATTAAGTGATTTTTTCATATAGGAAAAAATATTCTATTTTAAAGATATGTACAGTGGTTTAAGGAGAAATAATTTCAATGATAATTTTTTCTGCATTGGGAGTTTAGATTCTATCTTGCCTATTTTCCTTAAAATTACCAATAAATTTTTAGCACAATTTCATAAGAAGCATTGTCTCCATATATTTATTATTATTATTGGATGTTACCTAGCCTTCAATCATGGCATTACTTGAAACATGATTTCGTATTTTGTTATTGATGTGTTCAAAAAGTGCTTAGTTAACATCACAATTCAAAAGCCCGTTTTATTTCTTTATCTAATTAGATTTAATTTGTCTAGTGTTAGAATAAAGAAAATAATTATCCTGAGTTATAGATACACTTTTCAAACATTGGCTAAATATGTAGTCAAAATATTAACGGAAGCCACAGAAATAAATATTTTAGTGCATTTTATTACATAAAGGGATATAATTGTGTTATTTACAATTATTTCTTCAGTATTGACTTATTAATACATTCCTCTTGGGTGACTTCACATTTACTTTCTCAAAAATTTATTCTTTTTAGTTATTCTGCATATTAGTTAATTATGTAATTAAACACTAACAGTATTCAGAATAGGTAAACAAGAAAGTCTCCAAAAGGGTTAGTATTTAACAAATTCAAAATAAAATATTTTAATAAGATAATTCTTATTTTTTTATTTTAAAAAAAGAATATGTTATGCATCTTTCCATATTCATAAACTCGCTAAAATAATAATGTAAAAAATAGTTTTCTAGTCAAATCGAAATCGCGCCCAAACCAAAACTCTCAACTATTTGTGTTAACGAATACAGTTAGACAAAGTATCCTACCATTCGCTTGTGACCTCTAAATTCTAATTCATGTAATTGGGCGGAAATACTCTCTCCCTTCAACTCTCCAAGGTTCGCCCTTGACATCCAGAGTGATTAGCATTCTGGACTTGGAAAATATTTTGCATAAATTAAGGCACTCTCTTTGCTCAAGAGACGACTCTTCTAAAACAAAAGATCCGCACACACCTGAAACCAGTACCGCTGGTAAGTTTTCCAAACGCAAACGATAGCGTGATCCCAGCTGTAGGTCAACCCCAGCCTCTGCCCGGGGCGAGCACGGGTCAAATGAAGTAAAATGCTTATGTCGAGGTGAGACAATTCTAGAAGTCAAAACGCAAAAGGGGGGGGCGTCGTGAACCACAACCCAAATTGTGACCTCTATCGAAGTGTCGTCATATCTGCAAATGAAGTGAAGTAAGGTCAGCCAGCGGGTGTTGGATCAAATTACATTTCGGCTCCAAGAATGCACACGATTTGTTGATTAAAATTCTAATCTGTTGTGTTAATTGATTATTTTTTGTTCCATCTAAAAACAGGCCAGAAATTTTTTAAATTCTTCGAAAACCTTAATATTTGTTTTTCAGTTAGATTCTTTTACTAGTTGAGTAGAGAAACAGAATGAAATGCGTAAAGAATTTTAAAGGAAACTAGATGTTCTACGATTTTTTTTTTTTTTTTTCCTAAGCGGCAAATGCAAGATTTATTGAAAATTTCAATTTCATTTTAATTCATCAATTTAATTAAAATATACATTGGATAAAAAGCAACACAGAAAAAATTACCTCATATGAATGTTTGCAATTTGAATTTTTCGTTCTCTCTTGTCCTTAAATTAATATTAAGATGATTTTTTAAAAATATTTGTAATTTGGATTTGTTTTTGTGATTTAAACTGAGCCTAAAAAATTTTTTTTCCTACACTGTTTTCATTAATTAAATGTTTCGCATTTAATGTGGGGAATAATTTTATAAAATTTTAATTCCTTCGAAATAATTTTAATCAAAATAGCAATTGAAGTGCTCACATTTATGAAACATGTAGAACCCATTAGATATGGATTGTATAGCAAAATTTAAAATACACATCATATTTGGATTCAAACTATAGAATACTATTTATTTATTGAAATAACTTACTTAACTTACTTTTCATTAGTTAATAATTTTTTATTATAATACTCATTATTTTACTTATTACAATAGTTTATTATTAGTCATTTATTGAGTGTATTTATTAAATTAAAATTCCTAAATGTTAATATTAATTTTTTTACCATTTTTAGTCTAGTTTGATTTCTTGATACATTTTACATTGCGGTTTTTTTTCCATTTTAATTCGATCAGTTCGATTTAATCAGGGTTTCACTATGTAATTGTGCTGCTCCTTTTCAAAGGTTAGAACGGGAATTTTCTTTTTTCAAATAGTAAACTTCGCTGTATCTCAGAATGTATTATAACACATTTTAATATAATAGCTGTAACCATTAGCGCTTTGGAACAATTTATAACACATACGCTGATTTGAAAATAGATATAACTACACTATAAAAATAGATATGGCAATTTAAAATAAGAAATAATTGTGATAAAATGTCAAACTTTTAACATATTATTCAATAATTACTTTAATGAACTTTCTATTTATCCATTGTTATTTAATAGTTTCATTTCCTTAACTATTTCCTTTCTTACAGTAGAATAGGGAAACAGTGGGAGTAGTCCCTCCCCCCCCCAAAAAAAAGAAAAAACTTTCTCGAATATTCTCCCTAAATGGTCTTAATGAGGTTGCGAGTGATGCCTCAAGTAAGATTGCGAAATCTTGAATGGTATTGGAGAAAAAAAAATAGTTACGAAATGTAGACATATCTTTTTAAATCCATCTAGCATTTTACTGAATTTTTCGCATGAGTTTCGGGACTTTTTATTCAATCGACTGAATTTTTATTGATTTAAATTGTAGCATTTATGAGTGATTCCATTTACCTGCATGCAAAAATACTAACAGACCGTCAACTTCTGATAGATTTGGTTCAATATTTACCAAGAATTTCCATTTTAGATGCTAAACCTACTTCACATATTTTATCACTCTAACTCTATGTTTTGTAATTATCAAGTTCACTCGTATTGGAGTAGCCAGAACAATAGGCCTCCTCTAAATGAAATTATATTCAAACTTTTATGGAAATCTACAAATTTTGTCTGAGTCCATTTAGTTCAAAGAGTTTTTGATCGTATTAAAAGACAGACATATATAATGCCAAAACTGTGTTTTTCGAATTCGAGAAATTCTAAAATGTGGAGATTCGGCAAAATCTCGAGTCAGAATTTTTTGGACGATTACAATACTTTCTCCATACTTCTTATACAAGAAAGTAAAATAATGATCCTTCTCAGTGTTACAGATTTTGTATCCACAAAACTTTCAGGACTGAATTCAGCGATTATACGGTTAAAATCAAACCAAAATTGTCCGCCAAAGTTCCACAAAATCTTTCATTGTTTATATGGAGTACAGAAATTTTTTCATCTGCGTTGTCCAAAAGCAAAGTTTGAAATAATATTATTAGGACATTGTGAAAAGCATGTACTAGCACAAGTAGTATTCCTCTATCTTCCGATTGAAAAAATTTAATCACTTCTCCAATATTTCTTCTTTAGATCGTGCAGTTCAAGCGGCCACATATAAATAGATGAAATTTAAATTTATAATCGAGACAAATATGAATAATAAGAAAAAGAAAAGCAATTTTAGAATGAATGGAAATCTATCCGGGATAGTTCATTCTTCCCTGTGTACTTTTGTCCTATTTCCCAACAGCAGTATCCTACCATTTTGAGTGTATAGTAAAAAAAATAAACTGTTGAGTTTGTTTACATAGAAATAAAAAAAGCCAAACAAATTTCTTTTGAGAAACTTTTACTCAATTAAATTTCATTGAGTAAAAAAAAATTGTCAAATGCATTTTTCTTACCAATAGATTCATTTCCATATGTCAAAGGTCTCCCATTATATTTTTCGTATCTGCCTTAATCATGAGGCGTATGGATGAAGCTTTGTTGTTTGACGTGACATCTCGATTCAATACAGAATCTGCTCGGTCGCCCTGATTTTCGGATAACATTTTAGAAAGATTTGATTTATGAATCTCTTTGTAACATGTTTGATTTGAAATACATTAATCATGTTCACAAAACAAAAACCAAATCCAGAATTGTGTTCTGGATTGAAATGCTCTTCCGCAAATAGATATATAGGATGATAAAATAAAGATTTCAAAAAGATTCGCCCCGCTGACATTAAGAAAACTGAAACATTGGGACATAAAATATAATAAATTATATGCAGAATGAAAATATTTCCTTTCTCTAATTCTGTTTGCATGAAAAACTTATCTTTCTGATGATAATAGAAACAGTTTCTATTAAAATTATGAGTGATTATAAAAGTAAATATGTACTGAGTATGACATGTATTAATATCTCCTTGGCACTTAACATAGATAATAAAACTAGTGGGGGAAAAAAGAATGTTTCATTTTGAAAGATGTATTTGTATGGAGCATCATCGATCTCTGTTCCATCAGAATGTTCTAATTACTCAAGATGTTATTCACGGATATTGTCATTTCATTCTTAGAAAGTTTGAGGGCTTATTTTTCTCTGCTTTCTTTCCACTTTGATTTATCTCTAGGGAAATGAACAGCTGAATTGGGGGAACAATTATTTTCCCTTCGAATCTTAATTAGCGACTCTTACTGTAAGTACCATCACAACCCGGAATCAAATGAGGGTTCTTTGCAAATCTGTCGAGGGTGATGTTCTTTAATAAGATTCACATAAGCTATTTGTATTTTCGGTTGATTATTCGTTTTTCTTACCTCGTGGTAATTTCTATAATCAAAGAAACATTGTCGGTTTTCAAAAATCTATTTAATAGAATACTTTTTATTTCAACAATTGTTGAATTCCCTCTTTGACGTAAGAGAAAATAAGTTGGAATTTAGGCTAATCATCTAGTCCATAATCTTTATAATTGGACGCCTATTTCTCCACATTACGAAAAAAAATTTACAATAAGTTTAAAATGTCCATTGAGGGAAAAAATTGTTTTACTCGCGACAATCGATGCAATTTTGTGTTCGAACATATGTATCTTGATTCTTTGAGTCTTTCAAACTCTGGGTGAGGTTAACTACAATGACTTTTCAAATCAAGCAAATGAATGGAATTTTGATATAATAATGTTTGCAGGCTGGCGTACTCTCTATAAACTACATGATTCTCATTATAAATATTCAAAAGGCTCTATAGCGCAAATTATTAAATTTAAAGCTACGAAAACTTGTACTTGGAGAACTTTTTTAAAAAAGGAATAACTAAGAAAATGAGTTTCACAACTTTTTTTATTTTTTTAAAATAAAAATTTGTCCTTTCTTTATCCAATAACTTTGCATAAAATTATTAAAATCCTTTTCAATACAACTGTACACTTCAAATATTCCTCTTTTTGATGAGTTCCAAATTTCTATCTTTATGAATTTTTTCTCTGCTTATACTGCCCAATTATTAGAAACTAATTTAAGTATATTTAACAGCCAGTTATTTTTTTTTCATTTTTTATGTTTATAGGTATATATGTGATATTAAATATATTTTGTGAGTACACGTTATATTTTCTGTAATGAAAAAAAAATTCAAAAGTAAAATTTAGACAGACTAATCAAGCTTTAAAATATCATCATGCTTCAGACTAGATATTCGAATCTTCTATAAATGTTCTCTTGGGAAGTTTTTTTAGGAAAAATTAAAATTATATATTTGTTCTTAAATTTCACGTTTTTAAAAGAATGTTTTATATCTACTAGACGATTTCTATTATAAATAATATAATCCCATATCAAAATTTTGACATGTTTGTATCTAGAGTCTTGCTCTGTTTAACTCATGAACTCATCAGTCAGGGTCTTGTCAAGAGGTGTTGTTGAGGTCAGTGCAACCAGTGGGCTGTGCCTTTTCTAACAGAAAATACTTATTTTTTGTAGGTGGAGGACATTGAGAAAGCTACTAGGTATAATTTGAACAGGTGGGGCTCAAATATCTCTCAGTACATGAGTTCATGTAGTCTAATAAAACTGGTAATCTTATTATTTAGAAGTTTTTTTTAAACTTTTTTCTTGGAACAGTAGTTTTTTATTATTATAATCAAAATGCAAAATGTGTTGGTGCTTTATCGCTATTACATGATAGAAGCAAATGTTATAAAGGTAATGGAATCATACCTGAAATAGTATTATAATAAATTATTTTCGGTTCATCTTTTAAACATTTAATAAAACTCTTCTAAATTTTAATTCTTCGTAATTTTTTTTTCAAATTCTGTGAACATTTCATGGGATAAACTTAAATGTTTTGTACTTAATTCGAATTTAAATAAACAATTTTGCGACAATTTGACGGGATTTTCAAAAGGGTTTTGTTAATTATTATTATAAGAATTGTTATTCGTAAGGGTTCGAATTCGTAAGGGTTATTGAAGAACAAACTAATAAAACAAAGAACACTTCATACATCAAAAATTTATTTCTCTTTCCAAATTTTGTAGCACTGTCTTCTTGAAATCGAAGTAATTTAATTTTAAATATAAGCATCTTAGGTCATATGACAATACATGTCATCTAAAGATGTAACTGAACGCTGTTTCACGCCACGCTGTTAAATGTGAAGACTCCAAAATAAAATTCACGTCACGGATTTGCGTATCTTATATGTTATTGTTGTTAAACAAGCATTGATTCATACTCATTTGATACATTAATTGCTTGTTTAGACGCATTTCCTCTTGCTTATATGACAAAGTTGGAATATTTTACTTGTCCGAGATTTTAGAGAGAATATATTATTTCTGATTATTCTTCAACAACAACTTACTCTTCAAAAAATTTTAGATTGCTTATATGCTTTTCAACAAGAACAATCACCAATCTGCAAGCCCGATGAGCTTAAAGAACAGGTAGTCAGCATTACTCCAAGTTCGACGTAGCTCCCGCATTTCACCATACCCTTGGTATTTTACAATAAACTTTAGATGCTACATTGATAGAAAAATGTAAAGGCTTAAAATATTGTCCTAAACCTGCACAAAACACAGTGACTAGATAGTGTTACTTGCAAAATGACAAAATAAATTGGTGATATCGGTCTTGTTATTAAGTTTGAGGAGTATTCTGCTAAATTTTTTTGTGTGTGTGATATCACTCGAAATCGCAGGGTTGTGAGAGACAGACGATCATTGAAGGCATGAGATTTCGTATAAAATAATAATTAGTAAAATTTGTTCGATGATTGTGGCTGGAGGGATGTTTTTTTCAGTTTTGAAATTATATTTAGATAGTGATTTTTACAGTGCTTTAAAATAATGCAACCTGTCTAAAGAATTTTTTTGTCTATCAGGAGAAAATATAATTTTTCTCTTAACATTTAAATGCATATCAACCCTTTGCACTCTTATGTCAAATCTGATTCACCATTTTAAAGTACATTTTTGTTAGAAAACGATTATTATAAAGTTCATATAATGCTAAATATTTAAATTAATTTTTAGGAATTATAAGAAAATTACAACCATGTGTGAGTTTTCTAAGTATTAAAAGAAATTTTTACATTCACATATGTATAATTATGTATCTTATTTCTTTTTGAAGTATAAAAGATTAATAACAAATACTTACCAATGATTTTAGAAATTGTGAATAACTAATTTCAAAATCTGTCATTTGCTTTGTTATTTACATGTATTTCCAGAATTTTAATCTGGATATTTTATTTTTATAGTGATATGTAGATTTGCTTACTATGTATTTTCGATATTTGGACTTTTTTCTCTTTGTTTGTCTCATATCCTCTGAGTTGAGCGCGCATGGAAGGTACCGGCCTTAGTTTTAGATCATTATATCAAAGTCGTCAATACATTTGTCCATGTTCAAATGAATAGCTTGGTAGAAGAGGTGTTAAACCTCTAACTATAGTCTTTCGTTGAGTGGTAATTTCTCAGTATTTAACATGCAAATACATGTTAACTTTTTATTAAATATGGTACCACATACTGCATTAAAGCCACGTTACACATGCGTCAATTATCTTATATCTTAGAGCATGTTTGCATTTTGTACAAATGTTCTTAGGAAAATCTATTTTTATTCGATTTTGGTTATTATCATTGAAAGATAAAAAGAATGATAAAAGTAAAACATTTTTCAAATTTTCTGATTAAATACATGGATTATGAAAATTTGAAGGAAAAAATTGTCTGTAACTTCTATATCATTATGCAGAGAAGACGATGTTATTAGTTGATAGTTTTTAACAAATTCAATTTTTGTGGTAAATCGTTTTTTCCTTTCATATATTATTAAAGCAGCGTTTTCTTGTGTTATACTTAATTGCTTAAATTATTATTTTAGCATAGTAAATATCATTTTGTTACTTTAAAAAGATAATTCAAACACATCATTTTATCTATGAGGCAAGATGATAACTTTGAAGGAAGTTGATTACATTTTTAGTCTTAAAAAGTATAGGATACCCACAGAGAAAACATTATTGCATATGATTCCTGGAATTGATTCCAATGAAAGTATTATTATTTTAAAATTCTAAGAGATAGTAAATTAATCTAACTAAAAATAGATATTTTTTATTATCAAACCCCTGAATGCTAATTTTCTCCCAAATTCTTATGCCAACATGTGTAGCTTTTGTTAATTCCATTCTAATTCCCCGACATGAAGGATTGAAATAAGTTACAGCATGCAGTAATTGTTCTATACATTCACAAGAAACTAGAGCCCATGTATCGAAATTATTTCAAATTTACTGTAGAACTATTTCTTATGTAAAAACGTTAATAAAAATGAATATTAAATAAATAGTTGATTAAAATCAATCAAATATCTTATAAACCTTTAAAAACCCTCAGTGTAGCTTAAATTAAATTAGCTTTGATAACGCTAACATACATTGTGGATACTAATATAAATCGAAAATGATGATAAACCAAGTTTAATTGCTTATAAAAAAATTTAAATTTTTTTTAATTCTTCTGTTAAAACCAATAATTAATTTAATAAGGAAAACATAATAGATAAATTATTATTAAGAAAAATAAATGCTTAAAACAATTCAAATTTTTTTATTAAATACAAGAGTGTAACAAATTCCAAAATTATATACTAAATTATTCCAAAATTATTACTTAAACAATTAACAAATATTATTAACATTTAAACAATTTACTAAAACTATTATTTAAAACATTGTAATTTTTTTATTATTACGTATTATTTTTATTACAATACCCAAATTCAAAAATTATTTTCACAAGGCATCAAGAACTTTATATATACCACAGGAATTCTATCAAAATTTAAAGAACTCATTACAGATAAAAGGATTCAATATATACAACCTCAAATAAAACAATCGAATTAAAATTACTTTATTCTGACACAGTATGGAAGAGCAAGGAATTTATTCGATTAAAATTATTTAAATTGGATAATTTGATTTTAAGAAAAAGATCTTAAATCGGAAAAATATAACATATCTATTATTAAAATTCAATTCATGATACAAGAATTATCTCTACTTCTTCATTTTATCTAATTTGCTATTAAATATGTTATTTTTTTTTTGTCATATTCCGGCACTTCATAATAAATGATCGTAGAATTCTGCGTAACTCTGAACATATCATTTGCGTAAAGCTGACACCCTTTGCGACGGCAATTATCAATGAAAATAGTCTTACAGTTCCCGTTTGTTTTGCTTTTTTGCTTCTTTCTTTTTCTAGAAGATACGAGACAGAAACGTTCTCTTTCATAAGCTACGGAAATCTCTTGCATACTGGTTAATTAGTCAAAATTATCCCGTTTTACATGCTTGTAGAATATTATGTAAGAATTTTTTCTGGACGTTAAAATGAGTTTTAGGTTGTCGAGATAATTGTGATTAATAAATATTTATTGAATGGCATTTTGGCTAATTCGGAGGTAAAAGTAATGTATTAAAAAGTCGATTTATCGAAGAATTCAAATTAAGTAAAAGGTTTAAAATATCAAAGAGAAACTGACTATATTTAAACAAAAAAACGGCAATATAGATTTATTTTTTAAAAAATAGAAGATTAATTAGAAATTTAATAAGTAAATAAAATAAACGGATTAAATCTGAGTTCTAAAGTGTAAATAATCAGATTTTTTTAAAAAAATATATAAGTATTTTGTAAAAATAAAAGAATTTCTAAGTTCCGTTTATAATTATTTATAAAACATTAATAAAACAATTATATATAAAATTTAGGAAAAAAAAGCCCAGATGTACAAAAAAAATTTAGAAATTAAGAATGTAATGAAAATTAACAATTCTAAGCTTTAAAAAGGCCTTTTTTATTTAATAAATTGACACATTAAAATAAATTTGAACACATGCATATACTTTTAATTAAAGAAAATTCTCAAATAAAGAACATTATTACAGTTTTGCAGCTTATGTCCAGAAATGATAAAAAAAAGTAATATAATTTCAAACGATATTTTAGTATTCTATTGAAAGCAAATTCAAGAAATCAGAGAAAAAGTTAAATTTACTCAAAAAATTATATTAAACATATTTTAATTAGCCAACTCGACTACTTGTATGAGTAACATGATAGCAATCGTATCATTAATTAAAATTACACATGAAATTTTCTTTTATCAGACGATGTTCAGGACAAAATACATCTGCTCTTCGATCAAAATGATAGTCTTTTAGATTTTGGCCTAATTTTTTAAATATTGAAACTTTTTTAATCACTGTTGCTTTTATTTCTGTCCCCAAAAAATATTTAAATTCATAATCGGATGCATCTAGCCAATTAAAATGATAAAACGAGAGCCTTTATTTATTTTTAGCTTAATTTTTTTAAATTTAATCGAATCTTAATATATGAATTTTCAATCCGACAGAATTGAAAATTTTCAGAATGCTATATTTGCCTACTTTATATTTTCTTTATTGGCATCTTTATCATTTTTTGTTTTTAATTCGATATTCCAGATTTACATCAGATTCAGTTACAATAGATAGATTTGTAATATTTCTAATAGGTATATATAAAAAGTTTGAATAAATCAAACATTTAAATATATCGTAATATAACGTAAAACCTCAAAGCTTTCTGACATATTCTCAAATAAATATTGTATCCCCTTTTCCGCATTAACTTGTGAACCTTTAATACGTATTTAATATCATTGGAAATCAATAGTTGCAAAATATTGAAATTTGGCTTGAAGTTAGCATTTTGCTGAATCTATCGTGTGCCAATTTTTTACGATTACCCTTTAAATTGCAACAAATACCCAAAAATCAAATTTGTGTTTCAGATGAGATGTTACCAACTGATTGAAACCAAATTTTGACATAAAATTACAATTGCAGTCATAAAATCGCTTATCAAATTTCATATATTTAAGTCATTGCATTTTTTAGTTATTCCATTTATATGTTTGTGAAAACACATGCCAAAAGAGGCCACCCCCTTGATGAATTTAATTTCAAATTTAATGAGCATCTATACTTTAGATGTTAAATCTGTGCTCCAAATTATATCCGTACAGTTCTCTTCGTCTTGTCGATATCGTGTTAATTTATATTAACACGATTATATTCGGGGGGTTGGTGATAATTTATAATCTAGGTAAATGTATTCGGTAAAAATTTAAAGGTAAATGTATTCGGTAAAAATTTATAAATTGGGTATGAAGATTATATTAAATTTTTATAAATTATTTAAAGTTTATACCAAATTTTATTGGTTTAGCTCAAAAAAATTTTGAACTGTATTTGTCAGAGACAGACTGTCCAGTAGGAAATTAGAAATAATTCCAAAAATGTATTTTTCTAATTAGGGGAGTTTTAAAACTTGGTAATTCATCAAAATCGTCTGTTCGAATTTTTAACGATTGCAATAGTTCTTCTATACTTCAAAGTTGAAAAAGTAAAAATTTGTCTGTCTTTTACTACCAAATTTTAATCAGAAAAAATAGATATTTTAAATTGTGAAAACAGTATACAACATACAGATAGTATGATCCCAAATTGAATAGAATTTAATTCTGTTCGAAGGAGCTCTAACATTCAGCCGCTATTATTTTCTAAATCAGAGTCATCATATGCCTCACATAAGTTGTATAGGAGATAGTTTTGAAGCAAATTTTTCTAATTAACTCTAGGCATCTTTATGTGGAAGGTTTATAAATAAATCCAAATTTTCACCATCGAATATATCACCTATTTACACATTTGAGGTTTTTCTTTTAAGCTTCTTGGCATAGTAAAAAACTTAATTGGGTTACTTGTATAATTAATTTTAAAGTAATACGAGAATTATTTTGGAAAAAAAACTTCATAATTTTGAAATATGGACAGATAACGAGAAAGATGTGTCGATACTTTTTCTTCCGAAATTCCATGGTATACAATTAGGTAGGTACACTAATTCTTGAAGAATTTAGAATACATCAGGCTCCCTCGTTTGAGAGTTGGTAGAGTTGGATTTCGAACCAAACTAGGACTTTACAATTAAAACAGTATTTCTCTGTTGATTAAAAAGATTCAAATATGTTCTTTTGGACCACTTCCTGAAATTTAAAATTAGACGGATTCGTTATTTTGATGGGAAATATGCAGACTAGTCTTATTTACTTAGCTGTTTGTGCTTTCGTTTTCTAGCGCGTGATAAATTTTCAAAACAAAAAAATGCTGTTTAAAAATGATTTTCATCCTAAATTTGATAGAATTCTACAATTTTGATATAATTACCGCGTACTAGATTTAACTTCTGATATAATTATCTTTTATCAGATTTTCCCGTCTGAATTACTGAGCTTTGAAGTTATGTATACAGATGTAATTTTTTAAAAAAAATTCTTGTAAAAATTATAAAATATAAAGGTACTACAAAAGACCGAATTTTTTAAGAATTACAATATTTTCAAATTTGCAGACTTCTATATATAATAAATACATATTGCCTCATGTATAAGACAGAAATAGGAGAAATATTTCTAGCTAGAGCAAGAGTAGAAAACCGAGGTTGTCTCATTATTGAGTAAAATTATAGCTGTTTCCCGTCTTGTTAGTGATCCCATTTTCTAAATACGATGCCATTCCTTTTCTTTGAAGTATCCATTACGGATTTCTCTATCTGCGAGTTGCACTGAGAAAATATTTACTTCTTGTTTATGCTGATGCATTAGCAACAGAACAGGTTTTTTTCCCCATTTAAATCATCACTTAATGATCTAGTCAACACTAAGTCGTTAACCTCTTCTGTCTTTTCAAAAAATCTCATTCGTTGGGGTATTTTTTTTCAGAGGTTAATTGCGAATCCTAGGCGCTGAAAATTCACATTATTAATTACCGAATTTTGAAAAGTTATATAGGAAAGCTACTTTTTCAGTTATTTTTTTAACTATTCGTGTCATTTTCAGCTATTTTACTTTAAGCTTTCTTTTGAAGTATAAGCTTAGCATAAATAATCCTCTTTCGAATAGGAATATTCAGGAAATAGTTTAAAAGGTTAATTAATTTCCGAAAATATGTTTGCTACTATTTACAAAATATTATTTTCACACTAAAATAGGAAATCTGATTTTTTAAAAGACAGAAATTATTGACTCATCTTGTTATAGTGTCGAAAGGTTGTGAATTACTAAAAAATGAAATGAGGAGAAAAAAATTAATAAAAAAGATTATTCACATATCCGCTTTCCTTAAAAATCATAAAAAGTGGCAAAAACTTATTAATTTTTAAAACTTTAAAATTTTCCCCATTTATTTCTTGATAAATATATTTAAAAATAATAATACAGAATAAAGTAATAATAAAAATAAGAATAATATGATTAAAGAAAAGAGAAAAATAATATAAAGAGTAGAAACATTTAAGAATAATGATCATTCTAAGAACAATAGATTTTATCAAAATCGGTCTAATATTTACAGTTACTCATTCCCTTCAAAATGGACAAAAAAAATAGTATATGAAATTAGTTTTGTTGATTTGCATCATTTTGTCGGTTAATTTCATAAATTAAATACATATGTGTAAGATAGCTAAATAAGCATCAGCTTCATTTATTTCCTACGCTTATGAGAGCATAATGTAAAACTGAACTCTAAAAATTCAAGATAGTTTTTTTTAATCAAAGAACGAACCACTAGAATTCATACAGATATTCTTCTTTAGAAAATTCTATCTCTCTTAATACCTTCCCACAGCGTCGATGAAATAATTCGCTTTCAAATAACACAATTTTCTGGATTACGTTCAATCGGATTTAAAAAAAACACGATGCCAATTAGACAATTTCCTTCCGCCAAGTAAGAAAACAAATGAAAGCTTCTCCCATCAATCTGTCACGGCGATTTCCTGCCCGAGATTTATAAGATCGCTCTCCACAGCAACCAGTTGCCATTCATTTTCTTGCCGGCTTGATTTTTAGAACGCGCCCATCCATAAACATGAGCTACCTGAGTAAATGATGATAAATTCCGCCTGCATTAAAGCCTCCGTTTACGCAGCTGAAGGAAAAATATGGCGAAGAACATCGTAAATTTTGATGTCGGCGTCGCAACAGTCTCGGCGAGGCATTTTAAAAGATAAAACCTCGCTGAAATATGCGTCTATAAATGCGCGATTTCAGTATACTATTAGTGAGATGTCATCGGTTGATTGTCCAGATCACCAGGAAGTGAAGATCGTTAATCAGGTTAGAGTTCAGTTCGGAGCGGAAAACGAGTAAGAAGAAAATATGCCGAGATTAACCTAGTTTTTAAACTATTGCTTCACTTTTTTTTTTTTGAGAATTTTTCCAGAAAGAAAGATCGAAGCGCCGTAAAATGCAAGAAACGTGACTCAAGTAATAAAACTTTTAATTCGATTCAGAAACCGAAGCTAACTAACTTTACAGAAAAGTTTTTTTTTCTTCTTTAAAGCAGTCTGTCGATACAGGAGAAAGTTTCGTCATATTTTGAGGAAAAACGAATTGCAACGATGACAAAGAGATGTTTGGAAATGTGACATTTCCTATTTTGTTTATTAATTCCAGTAATTTTGAAATCTGCATTTAGTAAACCCGATTGCCCATTCTTCATACTTCTTGGTAGGCACAAAAAAATATTTTTTTATTATGAAATGCGGAATAATTTACTTTACCACACCCTTAGACTTTCACAAAAAAAAATGTAAAATTCTAAGTCTTATCTTTTCATATTTAGCAGTATACAGTAGAAAAGTTTTGAAGATAATAAACCTACATTTTATATTAATATTTTATTACTTTAAATATATATTTTTTCATACGGTACAGCACACAGCAGAGGATTTACAAATGATTAAACATTATAGTCACTTTTCAGAAACTAAATCCATATCAATCCTTTTCATTCAATTTTCACCAATTTTGAGGGGGATGGGGTGAGGGGACGAATCCACTCTTTCCCAAAGAGGTTTATCGGACAAAAGGAAACTTTTTATAAGAAAAAATTTTTTATTATTAAATGCAGTGAGTGTCAAAACAAATGATAAGGAACAGTATCGAAATTTATACACATTGAATTTAATGTTAAGTTCGCTAATGGGGGGGTCAGAAATGTCACGTGTCGCTCAGTTGTGCATTGCTGTTTTTTGCAGTCT
Source organism: Argiope argentata (assembly GCA_026289955.1). Lineage (NCBI taxonomy): Eukaryota > Metazoa > Arthropoda > Arachnida > Araneae > Araneidae > Argiope > Argiope argentata. Next base: position 1,558,999 of record JAOUZG010008117.1, on the reverse strand, counting down.
TACTACCATTTGACTTATAGAAGATTTGAAGATCCACATTATATCAATGCAAATTTGCATTTTGAAGATATTTGTGTATTCATTATCTTGCATCGGTTTGTTAAAATTTGATTCGCGACTCATAGTAAATCATGACCCACAATTTGAAAATGCAAATTTTCTATAGAATCCTTGGCTTGGCGTGCTGTATTTGATATTTATTAAGTAAGCTATTATAAAATTTAATAAACATTTTTTCTTTCTTTTTGTGAAATAAAATATTAAAACGCATGATATAGTCCATCAATAAGCGTTAACATAATAAGGGATCATAAAAGTGAACGTAATGCTATTTTTAATGATACAAATAATGTAAAAAGTTATTATGATGGAAGTCCAGTCCACTAGTTGTTTTGTTATCTGACGGCTTTTCTGCATTAGTAATTTGATTTTTAATTTGATGGGGGGGGACCTCAGTGAAAAAAGCATGAAATAGTGCTTTATTAATTTGTAAATAAAAATTAAGCATCAAAATATTCCAGTTACTCTCTGCATTCTTTATTTTTTGTTTATAAAGTTTCACTCATTTGCGGCTAAAGAGCAATGAAAGAAAAATTTTAAAATTGAAATAAATATTTTATTTTAAAAATATTTATGTCAATTTTGTATTTATTTACATTCATAATTAAAAGTATATGTTAAAGTCTTTTTTTCATTTATTAATAACTATCTTTCATTTTTTTATTCGACCATTAACACCTCATAATTATCCAAAATCTAATTAGATAATTTGTGGGTTGGATTCGCCGGTTAATTTTATTAAGAGTGGTTCTTTAATTCTTTGCGATGTAATTACTTTGATTACCATACAAAAGTAGTAATTGTGAGCTAAATAAAATTCTATCTATGCAACTTAAATTTTTTAAAAATTGAAATGCATGTTATTTAAACCTAAAGTAAGTATTTAATCTAATGTATCTTTAGCAAAATCAGTGAAGAGTAGAAATAAGGATTGATTACTTTCGTTGAATTAATTTTTATTCGCATTATATGTTCGTAAAAAGCATAGAAAATAGTTTTCTGCAGCATAAAAATTTTTTAACCACCTTTTATTTTCTTTGGAAGAGAGGTTACTGTATTTTACACCTCCTTAACTTCCTTTATTTATTTTTTTATATTTTCTATGTTTAATGTTATAATTTTTATTCCTTTTCTGCTTTTATGTTTATTTTTTTTCTCTCTTTTTCTTCTTCTCCTTATCATAATTTTTCCCTCTTAATTTTTTATTTACTCATTTATTTTATTTTTTTCCTTTATTTTTGTGTAATTTCCTTTCTTTCTTTTTTTTAAAGCAAGTAAATGTTACTTAGTGCCATTTTTTATTTTGAAAGGTTTGTTCGGAAAAATTCTAATTTTTTAAAGTTAATATTAATGAGCTATTTACCGGCGTGACGCCGTTGTTGGCACACACCCTATATTCATCAATCTTACCTTCATTAACTGTAGAACGCAATAAATGAGCTTTGTTACTACCAAAGAGCTGGTATATAAAGAAGTATTAAAATAAAGCAAGTATGAAAATATAATGCAGTTCCATCAGTTTAAATGAACTTTAAGTTAAATAAATTAAATACAATAAGTAAACCAAACTATGAAATATTATTCAGTTATAACAACAAAATCACTGAGTGATCGTGGCTACGAAATTTTAAAATGAATTAAAATGGATATAGATAGAATATGTTTTATTGTATATGCCAGTGAAATGACAGAGAACTGTCCTTAAAAGCTTTTTCTTTGCATCCAATTGCACAGCAATAGTCAACCATGGCTTAAATAAGCTTTAAAATTGAACAGTTAAAGCGAGAAAAGATCACCCATTGAATTATAATGGGGAATGGATAATGTGGTTACAGTGAATACAAATTCTATACACACAGCACGTGTTTTTATCTTGTCCCACGGCTTAGTAGGTTTGCACTCCCTCTAATAGTATACCAGCTCTATTATTTCTTCACGTGACCTGAGGCAATAATACTATATACCTACTTTATTAAAGTTTAGTTTTTCTCCTTGCTTCCTCCGAAGGATGAAAACTGTAAAATGAATATTATTAAATTTTTGATTTATTTCGATAGTAACACAAGAAATTAAATTAATGATTATATTTATGTACTAATGAAGCTCAGGATGATGTGGTTCCACAGTGCCGACATTTAAGCCACAAATAAAATTTTAAAATATCTGCCCACACACCAAGAATATCTTCAAGTCCCCGTTTGCTCTCGGCAGCATACCCCCGCAAGCACACCACCAGTAACAACCAATAGTATCACTCCCTTTAATTACACTCTCTTTCTCAACAAACCACAAACTAGCTTCACATAAAATCCTAAAGTCTCAACACACTAACTTTATCTACCTAGATCATGTCATTCTACTAAAAGTCATAATACTGATCAATCCAATCATTAAGGAGATAGACCTTCGCTCTCAGGACGAGTACTCTAACAATATTACCATCGCAATCGAAATAAAAATATCTGTTTTACATTTCTGTTGAAGAGAAGTTAAAATCAGAAGTTATGCTTAGACATTATTAATCGTTATATTACCATTTGAATAACAGCAGTGTAAAATTTCAAATGGAACCAGGATAAGAACTTAATTTCCAATTAAATTCAGGGAACTGATGGACATTTGATATGACCAATGAATCTGATGACTGAAAGTTACAATAATTATCGAAATAAAATATTGGTTCAAGTTCTATCGAGGGAAAATTCTGTTCGTTTTTCTTTCTCACATGTGAGGAAAAATGAAAATACAAAAATAGGTCGTATAAGACTAGTATAATTTGGTAAATGGGCTTCAAACTAAAGTAATGTATCTAACGATATAGGTAAACCAAAGCAATAGTTTTGTATTCAGTTTCTGGGGCATCTAACAGTAGGAATGTTTACAGCATATTAGAGACAGCGTTCTTACTAGACAACTGGATAGGACCACAACCGATCGATTAATAAAAGTTATTACCTTAGTTACCAAATAAAATTATATAAATTATAGGATGATCGATATGCACCTTGAATCTGAAATATACATTTATTAAAATCGTTTTAAAATTAATTAATAATTTATCTATAATATATTGAGGCATTATTTATTTATTTAACTGATTATGTTATATTTCGCTCGACGAGGTCTGTTAAATAATAATTTTGCATGTTATCTTAATTCAATTTTTTTATTTCCCTTTAATCTATTGTAATAAATCTTTTATTTTGCTTAAGGAATTATTAACTAATAATTATAAATAATTTTTAAAGATTTTGTAACTTTTTTTTTTCTTCTCCGTGATATGCTTAGTAAAGAAAATATTAATATAAAATATTTACATTTGCATTAAATCATTAAAATAAAAAAATAAGCTGAAGTTGTTAATTATCCTTAAAAGGATGAAATTTGTAAATTAATTAATTAGTTATTAAGGGGAGGCTCATATTAGGCATTGCTTGGGACTTAATTTTACTTAAATTTTGTATTTCATTAATGTACGCACTTTTTTATTCAAAAATGAAACATTTCACGTCAGAATATCATCCCTGATTCTTTATTTTTCTACAATATTTTAAGTAGACACGTATTTAATTATTCAATATACGTTCTGATATTTATTATTATATCTGACATATTATCGGAAAAAAACATTTAACATTTCTCACGCATCAGTAGGCAGCCAGCTGACCCATCAATAAAACACATTTTGTGTTGAAATATTGCTTGGGGTATGCAAATCGGCAAGTTGTGCAATTAAAAAGCCGTTCTGATGTAACTGCAACCAGTCATTTTTCATATCTCCTTCCAGACATAAAAACGCTTAATTATGAAGATTATAGACCCGAAAGTGCGATATCCAGTCTGAATATTAAGCGTTATTATAGCATTAAAAGCCGCTAATGCACACTGCCAGCCTTATAAGGAATACATCACTTAGCATTCGGATAAGCAAATGAATGAAAATATGCTCTCCCGGAGTCCTGATTATGCATGCAGATTTATTCTCTATTGTTTAATGCATAGAGTTCAGATAAATGGAAGCTTCTCTCAGAGGAACGATTTTTGCAAAATAAACCCTTTTTTTAAGGCGTCTGCATCTACGCGTACAAAGGTGGAGCTATCCTTACCCCGAAACACAGTTCTTCGGTTTCTACAACGGTGTCACTCTATGCAAAAGAAACACTCCTCAGGTCAGCTGTAAACGTAATTAACTTAATCGCCACACGAAAAAGCTATAACGTAGAATTACCTTGCTCCATTAAAGTTTGGGTTTTGTCTTAAATAGGGTCTTTTAGTGTGGCTTGATTGTTTATTTCCGATTATACAGTAGAGCTCAGTTCGGGCTCCTAATTGACAGTTCCAGAGTACTTGATCCATGCCATTAGGGGGAACAATTATTCATCGTGTATTTTTTTGCAATCATGATTAATGTAGAAGCTTGGTTTTAAGATTTTCTTTGTACGAATATTGATTTGTATGGATGAATATGAATTTCTTAATGCATTTATCTGACCGATTTACTTTATGCTGCACCTACTGTTGATCATCTGAATAAGCATGCAAATGTCGTGGATTATGAAATATAGTCCTTGTTTATGGGATTCTTTATTCTATCTTGAAAAAATATACTATTTTTGCATATCATAATGTTATTTTTGGGGAATACAAACACACACACACACACACACACACATATATATATATATAAACCTTCGATTTATTTTACTATGGGATATCTTTCATTTATCAGACGTAAATAAGCCGATGATTAACTGAGCGCCATTTACATCGCAATACAAGTGAAAAAAAAAAAAAACTTCGGTGATTTTTACTAATGATAGGGATACCTTTGGCATGTATCGATGAAGAAAAAGGAATCTTATGTGTATTTAAATAAATGGAAAAAAAGTTAGGACTTTAAAAAAATGGATGAGGAAATAAGAGAATATTTTTAAATGAAGTTAATATTATCTACAATAAGATAAAAATTAGGAAATTAATCAAGATTTAAATTAGACTAAGAGATATCATTACATATACATACATAAATGTGTGTTTAAAATTCAAAATAAGCATTCAATAAATTTAAGCATAGAACTTAATAAGTTCACTTTTGTTAAGAAAATATAATTTTAACACTAGTAATAAACTTTGGCTGATAAATGGTTATCGAAGATATAGGCTAGAAGGAAATATCTTTTCTGTGATGTAAGTATTTTAATTTTCAGTGATGTATAGTTTCAAGCGCAAAAGAACAGAAAACGTTGTTATCCCCCATTCAATTCTATAATAATATAAATTAATTCATTTAATCAATCTACAATATCAAGAAACATTAAATTGCGTAACATGATAAAGATGAAGATTATGAGGTTGCGTGACCCATTTAGGTTATTTTATTTTTATTAAAAAAAGAAACTTATTTAAAATCAAATATTTTGTTGTTATAATAACAGTTGCAAAATACAGATCTTAAATAATGGACAAAATTGGGATTGCTAAATTCATTTTTTAATAATGGCATTTGTCACAAATTTGTAATATTCAGCATTGATTTTTTAGACATGTAATCTCATCAGAGTTGGATTTAGGTTTTTTCAGAACATCAGGAGACCTTCTTTTAATATCTAGTCAATTTGTTTTTGCATTTCTACAAATTTAAACCTTAATCAGCATGTTAATTACTTATTTTATTTTGATTTTTTTATTTTAGTAAAAAGGAAGTGAATTTAGTGAAAATATATTAGTTTTTATTCATTTATTTTTAATATGCATATCAGGAAAAAATAATTAATGTAAAAAGTCTTGAAAAGTTAACCTCAACTATCAGTTCATTATTTCCTTACATACTTACTTATTTTATGAAAGATTATAAAAAAATGATAAAGTTAAAAAAATCATATAAAATAAAAATTCTTGTTTTATTGCCCACTCAGATGAATTATAACGCAACCAGTTCGATGAGGATTTAATATTCCAAAAGGCTTCAAGTAAGAAATTATCTAATAATAATTTCAAGAATTCTTTGTAATCACATTTTATAGTTCTGCTATTTTTTTTTGAAGAAATAATATATTTTTTTATAAATGTATAGATTTAAAAACTAGAATCTTTTTTTAATCGACCTGCCTGTATGCCAGTTCAGCACAACTATCTAATTAGTATAAATGGAGATTAGTCATTAAATGTCAGATGAGATGATCTATTCTAAAATCATTTGTGCTTTCATTTTTCAATAGAAATGTAGCTGAAATGATTAGTTAAAACTCAAAATAAGTAGTTCTAACGCATAAAATACTTTGGAACTATCGTGTTCTGTCGTCCTCCTGCCAGTCTACTTTGGAAGTTTGGAGAGAAGTTGCCAGCCCTTACATGGCTCTTGTGACCTAACCGCAGGTCAGAGTTTAGTGATATGTCCCTAAATAACTATAGCATTGCTTAAAACAATTAAATTTTATGAAACTCCAAGCTGAAATAAAAACTGTTATTGTTAAAATTAATCTTTCTTTTCTAACATGAAATCTATGAGAAATAAATTCATATATTCATCAGTTCAATTACGTTTTTAATAGAAGCAGAAATTATACAAAATTATAATAAATATTGGAAATGATGATAGTCTACATGATGCGTTGTGATCTATTATGAAAAGATTCTTAACACTTAAATTCAAGTTGATGAATTGATTAGAACCTCGAATTAAAAAGAGAAAACTCCTTCTTGGTCAAACAAAAGAACTCTGAATTAATTTTGAATTGAAGATTAAACATGACTATTTTTTTTTCAACAGTCTTATTCACTGTTGCTTATCAAGGTTGCTTTGGTTGAACAATGGCTTTTCCGTTTTCTCAGAAAGCATCAATTAACATTATTTGTTATTTTTAAATTTCCATCGAGCTTAACAACGACGGTTTCACACTTTTAATCTAAATCTTCTTTCATTGCTTGTCTTAAATGTTTTCTATTTAGACGAAAGAGAATTGAAATTTATTGACATCCAATCACAATCTCATTATATTTCGGCGCGCATTAATTCAATGAGCTCCGGCAGATTATAAAACATAAAAATTAAAGACAAGAAATCACGCAAACAGACAACAAATTAACTCTTGTTTCCGAAGAAAACTTTTTAACCTACAGAACTTTCCCTCTCTCCTCTTTGACACTTTAATGACTCTCCCAACCCCCTTCCTAATGGATTTCCCAGCACATCCATTGAAAGTGTAACATTATTTCCGAATCGCTCCAATAGGTCGTTTGACAGCAGTTTCCCTATAATCTTGATTTAGACATTTCAATACCGGTGGATGCGGGGGCCAAAGTAGGTCGGCACTTCTTTATTCGGAGATGATGTTTGAAGAACATCCAAACCTGTTCCTTGATGGAAAGTAAATCCCTCTCCCGTCCTCCGATAGCCCGTGTTGTTTCGCGATGGCCTGTCTAGGTTAGAAACGTGAGCCAAAGATGCGATCACACCTGTGCTCCGGGCTGAGGTTCGGTCGATGGGAATTGCGCAATTGAGTTAATTGTTCCCTCCTTCCTTTCGAGTTCTGGAATGTTAACCACATTTTCATTTCCTATCTGACTCGAAAGCCTTTTTTTTTCACTTTTTACTTTTTTTCTATACCAAACATTGTAAGAAAGAGGTGAGACAGTTTCAGGTGGGATCAAAATGCTCAGCAGTTCGTAATAATGATGTTAATAGTTGTAAGGCCTTTACACGGCCGGCTTCCTCAGTTAAGTAATAGGATACACCTCCGGGCAAAATACTGCGTTAATGCTTTCTTTCTGATTTGGTACAATCTCAATTTAGTGAGCAGGTACAATGCGAGATAGTATGTAATCATTCAAAAAATCCTGACAACGATATTTTGATGAATCTTAACTCGTCAGTTTCTCTCTGAACCCGAAAATTCAAATCAAACAGGTAGTTCTAACCATTTCTACACAATAAAAACACAAATGCAATTAGTTTTGTTAGATGATATATACTAACATTCTAGATCTGTATCGAATTTTTAATGAAATCTATCAAAGAAAAGTCTATCTACTTGCCTGAATTTCAACCCTACAGTCCATCGGAGGAGCCAGCCATTAGAATACACGCTTTTATTGGCATTTAAAATCTTCACACGACAAGGGGCAACACTATGCATTTAGAAATCCTGTTTCAGATGTATTTTGAAAATTTATAGAAAATGCCCGTATATTTCAATAGCGATATTAGAATTATATTTAAATTGGAAACTTGGAAAAACACCCCGATTGCTGTTGTATGAATAATTTCTAACTATTTATCATCAAAATATATTTTTGCTATGTAAAAAATGCATTGGTAAAAAAAAGGACAATTTTCATTACCGAATTGTTATAATGTGATTTGTATTACTGGGATTTTATTTAATTCATAATTAGCCATTTTTCACATTTTAACATTTTCTTTAATTTCGCATATATATATATATATATATATATATATATATATATATATATATATA